>JAFVLL020017591.1:0-12989 GCA_021397915.2 Tor tambroides | reverse complement strand
ATTACAGTAATACTGTAAACCTTTTTACAGTATTTTACTGGCATCCAGCTGCCAGTAAGTTACTGTAAAATTTACAGTAATCTTTTTACAGTGTACCCTATTTATTGCATAAAAATTTGTTAATACTTTACTATATTTAAAGGTGGATAATTTTATCAGTTGTTTATTATTCATGCAACAATACATAACTACAATAACTTTGTCTTGTGCTCTTATGAATGTTTATAGCATGATTTGTGAAAATTTAACTATACTGAATGGCACAGCATTGACTTCTTCATGGCTAGTTTTTGCGTATTTAATTTCATTCTGTAACCTACTTGTTCTGCAGATCTGCGTGTACTAGTGTTAAATGTTACTGTTTTTGACAGCGTTGATAACGTTTCTGACAGATAATATCATAATAATTTTGCATTTCCCTTACTGGATGTCGTATCCTGACAGCAAAAACCTGTCCATGGGCTTTTTTGATTGCTGTCCGTTTAAGTGCCGGTGTTCTGTCGATGTAGCATACCCTGTCAGATTGTCATACCTCCCATTAAAACAGTAATTAGATTGTGTTTTATTAACGTCTACACCCACCCCAACCCTAAACCTACCCTTACAGTAATGAAGATGCATTAAATATTGTTTTTCAGCGTGAGAAAAAGGACGAAATATTGATGTGCGCATGCGCAGTAAGCCCCGGTAGGCAAATCTGACGGGTAGGATAAAATGTCAGGACACTGGCAATGCAGTGTTGCCACATATTGCTACTAAAAGAAATAAACATAAAAAAAAAATAAACCAAAATTATTTCCAATCTTTTGCAAATAAGATAAGATAAAGATATTGCTGACTCTAAACTGCAACTTCCTACTTTATTAACTTTCTAAAGTGTTAAATTAAGTGGAAAAGACAAGTCCAAAACATTTATAATAGCTGGATCTGGCAACACAGAGGCTGCGCCCGCGTGCTCACTCTCAACCCTCTGAAGACTCGTTCACTCCGCCAGTGTCTCGCAGCGATCATTTTCATAGCACGGACGCTAAACATTCTTGCAAACTGTCTAAACTGAATTATACATGTCATGCAGACATTCACATGAGGAGTTTAACAGCAAATTATTCATTCAGAGAACAAATTCTATTTTTGAACATGAAAAATCTACCGAGGTCCGGACATCATAGCTGGCTACGGGCCTGCTCCTCACTGTTTTTAAAATAAATAAACACATAAATAAATGAATATCTTTGATTATAACAATAATAAACATTTGATAGTAACAATAAATTGTATTATCTGATAAACAGTGACTTATTTAAAAATCTTTTCAGTTATATTGCATGAAGAAATGTAAATTTGTGTTTTCTAGTTTTAATGATATTAATATTATATATCAATATGTATATTAATCATGACACCATATTTGAGATCCTTGCTGTTTTTTATTAATTTAATAATTAAGTAATAATTAAATAAATGAAATGAAAAAGAAATGAAATGATAAGTAAATAAATTCTTTGATTGTAACAATAAACTATACTGTTTGATAAAGTCACTTTAAAAAGATACTGCTCCATATAAATGATAGTTTGATAAACAGTGATGTATTTAAAAAGATACTGCTTCATTAAATGGCATTATTAGTAGCTTGCAGCATAACTAGAAAAGCCAGACTGTAGTTGAAATTCATTTTATCAGCTTGTATTGAAATTAGCTTTTTAGCAAAGTTTCAAAAGTAGCTGAATGCGACGAATTGACCCTTTTGAGTCATTTGACAATTTATATCTGCCTCACAAGAGCGGCGACTCTTTTCGCAGGATCAAGACGAAAAGGCCACAAAGCCAATCTTCTCAGTGAGATTCGTAACTTAATATGCAAGCAAATTACTTTAGCACACACTCAATTATTGGCTGCTCACGCCACCGCTGAACTCCCGCAATACAATCACAGGATGAGTGAAGCCAATATGCCGATACTTTAAATAATAAAATGTCCATCTTTTGACACAAAGATGTCTTTGTAAGTGGAATGAAAGATGCACAAGCATATTGCTTTTGACCCCACACTTTCCCCAGCGTAGACGTCGGTAAATCTAAGATTGCTTTATTCTTCCCCCCCGCCCCACTCAGGCCCGTCTGCAATATGAAAGCAGGTAGCGGGAGTTTCTTCTTGACACAGATCAATAAGCAGCCTCGCTCTTCCTTATCAGAGATGGCTTGTAGAGATACGCTGGTGGGGGCGGCTGCAGGGTTTTCATGATGGATGACAGAAAAATTGACCCTAAGATCTGCCACTGCACGCGCTTTAATCTCCTTTTTTCGCCGCGAGCAGAGACAACAAACACATGTGGCACGTAATGACGCCCCAAAGCTCTCCAACTTGATGTGACCATCAACAGTTGCATTTGAAGTGGATCTATCCATGCACAAGGAAAAAACAATGCTAAATTCAACTACACAAATAGATATAACTTAGTAAATTAAAAAAAAAAAAAGCAAATATAGTTAATATAGCCATTTAAAAAAAGAATTAGATTAAATTAGGCCGATGTCAGCATGTAAAAGTTGTGTAATGTTGTAACACCCTCAAAAAACTACGTAAAGCTATGTAAAACAAACAAATAAATAAAAAAACCATAAAAAATAAAAATATTAAACTATAAATAAAATTATACAAAATATTTATACTTTATATAAAAATAAATAAAAATATTAAACTATAAATAAAATTATACAAAATATTTATACTTTATATAAAAATAAATAAAAAATAAAACTAAAATGTAAAAGCATAAAAACATGGAAAATAAATAAATAAATTATAGGTTTCTTGAAGCATCTTGGAGACGTTACCACGGTTCTTCTGGGTTTAGTCTGTCTCAGTTTGTTCTGTTTCTTCATGTCATTCCAGACAGATTGGATGATGGTGAGATCAGATCTCTGTGTGGAGCACTGGCTGTTTCAGACTCCTTGTGCAAACAAAAATCTCACTGGATTATTACAATTAATGGCAAAAATAATGTTTGTAAATGTAAACTGATATTTCCTACTGACACACTACAGCAAAAGATAGAAATAACTGATTTAAAACCATTTTTTGTTGGTGAAAATACTAGTGGCCTAAGACTTTTGCACAGTAGTGTGTGTGTGTGTGTGTGTGTGTGTGTGTGTGTGTGTGTGTGTATGTATGTGTGTATATATATATATATAATATATATATAAAAAAAATACAAAATAAATGAATAATAATTAATAATTAAACATAACCTATAAAAGTTAAATAATAAAATATAATTTTTAAAAACACCTATAATAGTATGTCAATGCTTCCGAAATAACACTCCTTCAAAGTCAATCAAAATTGACCACATTTTCTTCAGAATCAAACCTGCATGGGTCATATGAACACTTTCATGGGCTGTTCTGTCCCTTTTGGACTTTAGCAGTGTGAATTACCATTGACTACCACTAAAGCGGGAGCATCTCTCAATTGTGTTTCAAAGAAGAAAGACGACGATACCAGTTTGGAATGACATGAGGGCGAGTGAATGCGGCAGGTGTGTTCAGTCCTACCTTAATCGTGGAGGTGGTGCAGGTGGAGGCTAATCGCTTGCAGGTCAGCTCGCTGGTGGCCGTGCTGGTTGCCCCTGTGACTGGAGTGGGCAGCAGCGAGGGGATGACGGGCAGGGGCAGGAGGCCGGGCCGGTTGTTGGGGACGGAGGAGGCAGAGGTGGAGACGCAGCCGTTAACGGTGCCGCCACAGCTGCTGTTGGAGGCGCAGTGCTCCCTCCGCTCCCACACACTGCGGAAATCCCGCTCAAAACGCTGATGGTACCGCGACATCATGACAGAACGGCGCGGGAGAACGAGAGACACTTCTGCTCACGGCGAGCTGGAGAAAACCTAACGGAGGAGAACAAACATCTTATATTAACGACTTAAAAACTACTGGTACGTTTACAAACAAACACACACAATAAAGATCAATAATATTAAAGATATCATATTGAGATCAAGATACAACAGCTGATCGCTCAGCAGAAATAAGTGCCAAAACTGTCAGTCAGTGCATGTGGCTAATAAGCTAAGGCATCTCTGTGTGAATGAATGGCGCGGTTTTGTCTGATATACAAAATCAAACACACTGTGTTTTCAGCGTCTGTGTCTCAATATTAAGACATGAACACATTACATTCACCTCCAGAGAGACACTTCACCAGCCTTTCACCGTTTCATGTGAGAAAAACTATTGTCACACACAAACTGAAACTGAAACTAAAACTGAACGACGTTCAGGACAACCCGCCAAAACGAAAGTCCGGTTTAACTTGAAGAAAATATATCACTAATATGTACTTCTCAAACTACTACTAATAATATCATTATTTTTAAGAATATCATACAACCAAAATATTTTTTCATTAATGTTTTACTTCATACAGTTCTGTTGTGCAACATCTTATTTGACAAAAAATCAAAATCAAAAATGTTATTATAATTGTCATATTTACATTTAATTACATTTTTAAAGACTGATGAAATTGTGCAAGTTTTATTAATTCATTTCATTTTTGATGATTTGTATTAAATCATAAAACACAGAAAAAAAATCAAAACAAAACAGAATTTAGAGAAAATGTAAAATTTACCATGGGGCCCACCAAAAATGTTTGTTCCTTTTCACACAAATTATGATTACATGGCAGATTATTGATTAATAGAGACTTATTTCCATGCACAATACTTATTACTTCAATAGCATGTGAAAAATGCAGTAAATTGTCTCTGGAGCAGTGCAATTCTGCTTTTGCAGAAATGTAGCCAGAGTCACGTATTTCCAATGACTGGCATTTTAATGTCATGCCAGCTTCCTTGGTTATTTTCATGGCTAGTCACAAGTTGAAATAGTTGAAATAAAAGAGCAATTTAAAAACCTATATAAGATTTTAAAGTTTTGCTTTAGATAAAAGCTCTAAAATGAATTCAGGGTAAGTTTCTTCAAAAGAGTTTGTGAAGTAATATAGCTTACTAACAGAACGTAAGCCAGCATAATTTAATAAAATATGCTTAAGAGATGTTTAAGTATTTCCAATGAGTCTGGGCTGCAAAATGGATTGCTATGGATTGTAAATCAATTAGCATCAGTTACACAGAAATAAAAGAAAACATTGCCCTCTAAAAGGCACTTTTTGGCTGCTTTTCTGTGCAAATATTGATGTATGCCATTAACTGTGATTAACGTGATTAATTAGTCAGCACATCATATAACTAATCCAATTAAAATGATTCAATTGACAACCCTAATTAAAACACTTAGTGACAATTAATCTCCTGATCTCATTTTGAATCTGCTGAAATCTGAAAGCACTTTAACGTCAAATGCATTACAACGTTACACCTGTAGGCTCATATGCATCAAAAAGCATTAACAATTGTCAAAGTGTAATAATTGTCACTGTGCAAAGACTGTAAATGACAAATTCTGGATTTGATTTATAAATGAATGAAATGTCTATCATGTGCTGTGTACTGCTCCGCCTCATCATTAAAATCACACACAATGAAACTCTAACAGCTTTAATATTAAACTAGATAAATGTGTTACATCATTCTGAAGGTGTGAAACATTTAATTAATCCTATTATAAGTTATGTTTGGCAGCCTATCATCAAAAGATAATATTAGCTGGAAACATTTAAAGCACTGAACAGATTCAGATATAGCATGGGAATTCAGCATCTCTATTGTCACATGATTCATTCTGAATGATTCTGCCTTTCAATTCAGCACAAAAGATGAGAGGTCACATGTTGTCTAGAGAGGTGAGATAAGCAACTGCTTTACAGATCAATCCAGCCATGATGTGTGACAGCAGCACAAAGAGCAACGCTGATGCTGATAACAGAAATGGTGTGAATGAACATGTTTGGTGAATGTGAATCAAATTTTGTGAAAAAGACATGTCGATTAGTCAATCATATGAGTTTCCAATGACAGAAGCCAAGTCTAATGCTAAAATAAGATACTGACATCAGAAATAAGATATTGATATATAAGAAATAGATATATATTCTTCAACACTATTTAATATTTAACAGAGCAGATCTGACGCTAAACTGATTAGATCACTCATTAGTACTTCAAAGTTTCTGCCACACAATGACTGGCCTTCATAATTCATGAAAAACTGTACTATGACCAAACTGTCAGTTTCATTCAGACTCATTTTGAATCTACTGGCAACAATGTGTGTTCGGTTTTAATGATGGTTTCAGACCACATACAGTACACAAATATGAGGTATATATATTTAATGCTGTCAAAAGGATAAAAGACATCAAGCTAAACTGTTTATCTGTAATCACCCATCCCCAGACATGCAAATTCAAATGCGCATTATTCATGCACTTCATTTAAATGCATACAAAATAGCTGGTGAAGACTCTATCTTTCTCTTAGTTTAAAGTAAAGAGAGATGAGAATTGATGGCAGGTTTAAAGTGGATGCAAGGTGGCAAAAACCAGACTTTTCTATTGTTCTCTTGAGCTAAACACAGCATAAGAACATAGTTCTTCAATTTTTAGATTCATTTTCATTTATATGCAAAACAAATAGCATACATAGCAATACATTTTACCTAAACATCTAAGGAATGGACATTTTACTACTGGAGTTCAAATTAGAAATGAGTAACACCATGTCTTAAAGCTTAATTTTAAGTAACTTGTCTTTAATTACACTTTAAAAAGTACATTAATTCTCAAATGAAATAAAAAGGTGATTTAAAAATAAAATTATTATTATTATTTCTTCTTGATTTAGGCTATAAATGTTTAATCTGAGACTCATGCTTTGAGATACTGTACAATGTCATGATAATTTCATTTCTGCACTGCACTGGAAAACAAAGGCCAACGATGATGGAAAACAAGGAAAGATTGTATGTGACACAGAATCAAATCCCTGGGAATTCCACAACGCGTGCATTTTTCCACAGCCTTTTAAACTTGAGCTGCAGGATGGATCCAGCAGTTCAAACGGCTGGAATAAACCTCGTACGGCTGAACGTATCTCTGACATGTGGTTAAAAACAGACAGGCAAAGAAAAACTGTAGGCGTCGTTTCATTTGTATCTTGTACACAAGCTCTAATAAGGCGAGATATGTAAATTACACTATCAATGTGGGCTTAAAAAAAACCATGACGCACACATAGCTTTGATATAATGAAAAGGTTTGGTTTAAATATATACAGCAGCAGTTCTGTGTCCTCACACTATGAACTGAAAAACACCAAGCATATCATTAAACACACCGTCCTATTGTGCTCTGTTTCAGTCCCACCTCTGCTATTGGACACAAAGACGCCTAATGAGCTATAAACACATTTCAAGTCCATCAAGAAAGAGAGATAAAACTGCCAGCATTTTATTATATCTGGCTTTCACGAATCATAAAATGAAAAGTTTCCATGCTTATGCTAAGCTTTGTATAAAAAATAATCAGCAAAAGAGAGTGATCATATAATGAAAAACTGGCAAAAAATCCTGCATATATTGAACCTTTGAAAACAACTTCACGTGTCTCATCCAATCATATTTTAAGTTTCATAATTGAAAGTATTACAGTCAGTAATCCACATTTCACCTTTTATTTCTGATTCTTGTCCTTTGTATAAAAACCACGCTCCGCTAAACTTTCCATTTATGATCTAGATTCAATCTCTCCCGTACGCACCTCACAGATCAATTCATTCATTCCGCCACTTGAGACGAGATCCTGTCATGTGTGAACAATGCAGCGAGAGCAATATGCCAACATGTGCTCCGGCACAGCAACACCCGCAAATCAAGGACTTTCAGATGCACTTGGAGCCTCGCTTTTCCAACTCTGGCTTGAGAGGAGAATCACCCTCTATAGCAAAGAACTACAGTTGAGTGTTGGTAAAAACCACTCCTGGTTTACCAGAATAACACATACTTGAGGTTGCAGCCTTTTTCATTTGAGACGGTGATAAACCACACAGAAGCATTTGGCAAATACTCGGAGAAATGTCAAATCAAGTCAATATCAAGTATGTTTTACGTGGGCAAACAGCACTTTTAATCTCATCATAGAGGTTCCTCTGATGTTTGAGCATGTTTCCCCAAAAATCTCATGTTATTTTATGAGATGAAAATGCACATAAAAAGATCACAGTTGAAGGTGAGTGACAGATTAATTATCTGTTAAAAACCTCATCAAATTTTATGCAATAATTACAATACTGGAGTAGAGAAACAGAATGGGATTTCAGTGCTCAGATAAAAATGACTCTAAACCTTACTTAATACTAACGTTCACAATGCGAAACACCTCCTCACTACAAGGATCACTGGATAAAATGTGCATAGTGGCAGTGAGTGGCACTAAAAATGCGTTGAGTTTTATCCAAAACAGATGAATGTGAATCTGGCAATGTTTTAAAACATTGGCTGTTGCACATTTTGCTTCAGTTTGGAAATTAAATGTCCAGTAAGCGGCACTAAAAGGTTAATACTTTATTGCATGTGAAAATATAACAGATCAGCTACACTAAACCTGACCCTAAACATGCCCGATAGTGTTAACAAAAGCAAGCGTGAGATAAAAATGCATTTGCTGAAGCAACCATGCCATTTTACTCGCGTTTCACAGGACTTGTACTCAAGAGATCCACAGATTCAGAAGTGTAATGCTATACCAGGTGAGCTTACAAGCAAGCTTACTACATCAAAACATACAGAGCTGGTTATGCGATTCAAATGTCAAAACCAATCAGTTTATAATCATGCACTATGGTAAAAGTGTTTTGAGATCATAACAGTATTGTGCAAGGAACATTAAACAATGTTAATCAATAATCTGCCTTTGTAATCAGAACATGTGTGAAAACGAGTAAAAGTTGTTGCCGTTTTACTGCTAAAACTGCAGCTGGTGGAAGCTGTATGTATAAGCATGCTTTTGCAGCTTTGCAAAAATGTAGGTTCAGGCACATTTTTCCAATGAGCCAATGCTGCCATTTATAGAAACTAAACTGAATGAAAGACTCATATACTGTATATCACAATCAATCTCATTAACATGTGAACGCCACATTACACAGAACTTAGCCAATAATAACAGAGCTCATGTGCATATAGAAGACACAGTATCAAAACCAGCCTGTGTAATTTTTTTATTATTTTTCTGAAAGTCTTTTGTGTTATGGTGTTTGTGTTTTTGTCTTTTTTTTTTTGTTTGTTCTTCTTTAAGTATGTCTATGTAGTAGGGCTGTGCAATTAATCGCATGCGATTCTCATGTGCATCTCGTCAGTAAAGCCGGTTCCCTGATTAGCGCTAAATCTCCATTATCTGTTTTCAAATGGAGCGGCATTTAATACACAGAGCCGTAGTTCACTGACAAGCTAGGCAATATCGCGTTCAATATCGCAGATGAATCGCATTCGATTATGAACGCGATATCGCTTAGCTTGTCAGTGAACTTCTACGGCTCTGTGTATTAAATAAACTCAGAAAACAGGTGATGGAGATTTAGCGCCAATCAGGCGGCACACTGGCGGATACGCGCAAATAAAGCTACTTGATTACTGGCCTATGTAGTGCTTCCTAATTATTATTTCAGTTTTAGTTATTTAAAAACTTCAAGGGAAACTCAATGAAAATGAGACATTTTGTTTTGGCAACTAGCTGAAATGAAATGGTTTTTTTTTTTTTTTTTTTTATACAAACACTTCTTTAATACTTCCAACTAGGGTTGTGCCGATAGACGATAGTATCGTGTATAGACGATAGTCAGACATATCGCTTGTGGCTGATGCCTTTGACGATAGCAAGACGATTATTTTTATGATTATTATTATTATTATTTTTTATTATTAGGCTAGTAATACTATCTAATTAATATTAGGGCTTATTTGTTGCATTATTTCTTTTTCCGCATTTTTACAGTATTGCGTGTTATAACCAATCACACACGATTATGTTGAACATGAATGCAAGGCCAATCAGAGACATTCAGATGAGTCATCATTGAAATAGCGGAGTTCCGTTGTTCAGCGCTCGCTGACTGAGTTCTGAGTCGCGAATTCTCTCTTCATAAACAATGTGCAGATGTGCGCGCGA
The DNA here is from genome assembly GCA_021397915.2 of Tor tambroides. Classification (NCBI taxonomy): domain Eukaryota; kingdom Metazoa; phylum Chordata; class Actinopteri; order Cypriniformes; family Cyprinidae; genus Tor; species Tor tambroides. The sequence continues at coordinate 2,863 of JAFVLL020017591.1, read as the reverse complement.
TGTAAGTAGGCTATATGAGATTTATTCATCATTCAGTGTGATTTTAACGGGAGTGTTTTTAAAGTGCATAAACTCAGGCTAGACTGAGCTTGTGATGATGTTCTTTGGTAATGTAATGTTCTTTGCTCGTTTTCTGTAACTGTTTGCTGCTTTTTGAATAACTGAGGAAACGTAAGCATTATAATTAGTAACTTACGATGTTTCTATTAATTTGTTATCATGTTAAACACAAATTCAGTCATATTAAAAACATTAGGCTGCTTTTAGCCTTACGCTGGAGTTGGTTCACTTTCCAATGAAACTAAGTAAATAAATAATTAAATAAATCAGCACGATAATATCGTGTATCGTCGATCTCACAGGCTGACGATAGGACGATATGAAAAATGAGCATATTGCCCAACACTACTTCCAACACAAGCATATTTGTAAACATTACAGAGTTTAATAGGTGCCACAGAACAGGAATGATCCAGGAAATCTCACAATGCAAAAACAAATCAAATGCACGTCACTTCTTTTCCTCTTTTCTGTCACCTCTGACACCCAAAGGCATACAAATAAAGAAAATCAGTGAAAAACAGCACAAAACCCACACAAAAACAAACCCAGGCAGAATACATGGATTGGAGTTTAGCTGTGCTGAAATGCGATCAGGGGTGTGTGACGGGCTTATGATGCCTCCAGTAATGGAGAAACAAGCAGAAAATGTATTCATAAGGGCTAAGCCTCTTTGCTAAAACACAACTCCTGCTGCTTCACGCTGTAAAGAGCTCCATCACAGAAGCGTCCGCGACAGCGCCGTACTGCTTTATCTGTGGTGGGCGGCATTGCTCTCCTGTCTTTAGCTATGCTTCGCTAGTAATGCGTGACTGCCACATGACCGCAAACAGGAACAACTGGCAACAGCGTCCCAGCAGACACCGGAGACATTCCTACTGCACTTAGGATGACCTCAGATCTCACATCGCTCCAAACATTCCCTCTGAGCATCTCAAAGTGAGACTTCTGCCTGTGCCACATCAATTATGTCCATCTGTTGAGTTTTGTTTTGCTATTATTTTCGTTGTCGCACTGGAGGAGGATAGAATTACATACTGAGAAGTCACACTTTCCTTTGCAGTGGTGTAAATTAAAGGGATAGTGCAATTGAAAATGAACGTTTACGTTACACATCTTTCTTTAATGACCTTCTTGCACTGAAGACTTCATTGCTGAAAAGCTATAGAACTAGACGCTCTTTTCTATGCATTTACAATGAATGGGCACACAGACACCATAAACTAGGCCGCATGCCTCATCTGCTTAAGTCAAAAGATAACTTAGAACGAGAAATGGAGCCAAATTCACTTTCAGTGAACATCTTGACATATGCATATGCTCTCATTTCAGTTAATGAAAGATTTATGTCTAACTCAGAATCAAATTATTCATTTTTAAATGGGATCTGTTCAGTGAATTAGTTGATCCAGTTCACAAAACTCACCTGAATGATTCATTCACTGATTCTGATTCACTGATTCTCTCGCAGGGGTTATCAGCTAAATAAATAAATAACTTCAAAGAATAGTTCACCCCAAAATGAAAATTTGCTGAAAATCTACTCAAGCCATCAAAGATGAAAATGAGAGTTTGTTTCTTCATCAGATTTGGAGAAATCTAGCATTTTCTCACTAATGGATCCTCTGCAGTCAATGGGTGCCATGAGAATGAGAGTGTGTTTGGACTCTCATTCTGACGGCACCCATTCACTGCTGAGGATCCATTGGTGAGCAAGTGATGCAATTCTATATTTCTCGAAATTTGATGAAGAAACAAACTCGTCTACATCTTGGATGGCCTGAGGGTGAGTGCATTTTCAGCAATTTTTCATTTTTGGGTGGACTATTCAATTTCCTCACATATATATGTTGTACGACTTCAGAAGACTTTGAATATAGTGCACAAGTTATTTGGACTAGTTTTATGTTTCAGGCTTTTTCTCCTTTTTGGAGCTTAACAGAAATAATCACCATGAACAGCTAGAGTTACATAAAGATTCTTTAAAAATGAGAAAACCACAGCATATAGGTTTGGAATGACATTATGGTGAGTCAATGGCAGCAGAACATGTATTTTTGGGTGAAATGTTCCTTTAAGCACTGGTTTTCACACGTCTAAACATGTGCGGTGACTCAAATTTACATAAACACCTCTAAACCTTGATTTACATTTATATGCATCTCTGTGCTGTGCATCCTCTTGACATTATCAAATTTAATTCCTTTTTTAATCAACAGAGCCACCAATCTATCGCGCTGGAATAGTGCGTGTAAAGCCAAGGGTGAAATTAGTGCCTTTGCAAAGATGTGCAGATTCGCTACTGTAATTCTTTCCACCACTGTAATTCTTTCCACCGTTTCCTTGCAGCAAAGAAACCGGCTGCAAGTAAATTGGATGTTTACCATTCAAAAAAGATGTACATGTGGCTAATAATTTGTGATTTGGATGCTGAATAATACATTTCAGTGCTGGTAATAACAAACACTTTCAGAGCAGCAGATATGGGCGGGAGAAAGCTGCATTATGGATTAGCTTCATATGAATGCACTCTACTAAATATTTCAGAGCCACGTTCTCATCTGCTAAAAACAATTCGGTGAAAGCTCTTCGGCATACGGCTACGTGGGAAATCAAGAGCTCAAATATGCAAATCATAAACTTGTAGGAATGCAAATATGTTTGTTTGTCTGCATCCTTTCAAGCTCATTTTATATTCATGTATCATTTGATACATGAATCATTTTTGTTTGTTGGATTCAGAAAACAAAATGCATTTGCATAATAAAGCTAATTTTTCACAGAACACTTTTCTTCCTCAAAA
>JAFVLL020017590.1:0-22225 GCA_021397915.2 Tor tambroides | reverse complement strand
ACGACGTGTCAATCCAGTGCAAACATCATGATGAAGATCAGAAAAGCTTCTGCAAAGCACATGAAGCCTCCATGTGTGCAAAGGATGGAGTTTCACTGGAGACGATCAGAGATGATCGATTCTCTTTCAGTGATGAAGCATCTACTGGAGTCTTTACTGTGAACATCACTGATCTGAGAGAAGAGGATTCTGGGATATACTGGTGTGGAGCTCACGTCATCACTAAAGTTAGTCTCAAAGTTAATATGGGTAAGCACTTGATCTTTTTTTAAGATTTATGCACATCACAAATAAAATAAGTTTTTATGAATTTGTACCTGGAAACATAAGTTCCCTCCAATACTTATATTATTAATCAATAATTGCAGATACTTATGAAAATGTTAATGATTACAAAGAGGGTTACTTCTGAATATCTTCTGTAAAAAGCTAGGATAAGTTGAATAATATTCATTTGTTGTTTTGCCTGTTTTTCATGTGCACAATGCCTCCTGGCTTTTAAAGGCCATTTAGCAAAGTGATGCTATTCTGATTTCTTAGAGATTGGTTCTCGCTTGAATTTTCAGTGCACCACGTCTGCCAATTACATCAATCCACAATCTGTAACCTATTACATTTGCAAAGTAACCTTCCCAACACTGACGTTACTACATGCACCCCCCCTTTGTACTCGCAGTTGCACTGATAGTAACGTTACAGACTGTCGTTAGCCAACGTTTGAATCACATCTTCAGACACTGATCATTCCCCATTGTGTCCAAGAACGCAGTGTGTTACCATTTGAAAGGGAACTTTGAAAACATGTCTCAAGACTTTTACTAGTACACATTCCATTATAAAAGAAAGAACACGGTTGTTTAGTTTTATGTGGACGCTATCCATATAGCCTACTGTTGAACAGTACCTCTTCTGGGCCAGTAGATGTCTGTTAGTCTGCGGGTTTAACTAACCGTTTTTGATTTCAAAGCTGAAAACTGTTCAGGCAAACTGAAACTTCAATGCTTGATACATTTGTAAATAACACAGTTTGTAAATATACTACACCTCAGATTTCACTTTACATTCATTCACAGCTATGTAGAATGTTTGGCTGTTTTGTGTATTTAAATAAATTTGAATACATCCTGTCTCTCCGTAATGTGTTTATGTGATTTCAGATTTGTCTTTGCTGAACATTATTTCTTTGTGTTCGACTCTGCTGCTGATTGGGCGATTCACTGTGACTGTGTGTAAAGGTGATGCTCTCCTTCATAAACACACGCACACACACACGCACACATACATAAATACATGTTTACCTGTAAAGCAGATTATGTCTAATAGGCCTACAGACTAACCTGAAACTTGAAATAAAAGAAGGGGGATGTGTATGGTATTTTTACCAAACGAAGACAACCAAAATGTCTTCTGAATTTCTTCATCTCACTGTTGTTTGTGATGTTGTGTTGAGATCTTAGAGATGAGCTCATTATCAGACAGACACAGACGAGACAGTGAAGTGGTGAGTCTGTATCTTCATGCAGTGCTTGTGAAGTTCTTGTATGTTTCATTCTGCACATCATGTTTTTCTCTTGTTCAATCTTAGATTATCTCGTTATATTCTGGAGAATATATGATTTATTGCCCTGCTCACATTTCCACAATCCTCTTTGATGGCTTCACATGACGATCTGTGAATGTGCGATTTGAAGACCAACACTGATTAACAAGGCATTGGTTTTGACCACTACTATTAGTATTAATATTTATAACTTTTAATTATTATTAAAAAAGTGTTTCAAAATTTAGAAAAAGGCTTTGAATATATTTTTGTCATAAAGTGTTTCACGAACACTGGTGTTTTTTGTGTTTGCACAATGAAGAGGCTGTTTCTGACCACCTCAAAGCCACAGAAAACCAGTGAAGGTTCAGGGGCTGATTTTTTTTCTTCTATGAACAACACATAGATGTGTTCAGGAAACCCACAGAGAGCACATAACACTGAACAATAAGCAGAACATTGTTTGTGAGCAAAAGAAAATAAAGACTAAAGTGCTACTCATATTACTGTAGACATTCAGTAATTCACCTTCAACATTTACTGTTTAATGAGGCAAAGACTGAAAAATAACATTTATGGTTATCCATGTGTGATATAAAAATTGTACTCTTAAAAACAGATCAAATTAAATACATATAATGAGCCTACAAATCAATGACAGAATATCTGCAAACGTCCTATAAATGTTAATGTTAAATGTAAAATGGAAGCAAAGATGAAAGTGAATCATATTTTTTTTTTAAATCATAAAGCCTACATTATACTTTATGTATTTAACATGTTGAGTTCAACATATTACTGTAAAACTTCAGAATGATTCATTTCAAACAATAAATCAAACTAGATTTAACATGACCGAAAGGCAGTGTGAGTTGTGTTTGCTTATGCTGTAGGGTGTTCATCAGGTTTTGTAGGTTTGTTCAATATGTGGTCAGTGTACAAAAAAGAAACCAGCATGTGCTGCTCTCCCGCTTGTGTTTTTTTTTTTTTTTTTTTTTGTGGTTTTGCTCTTGCTATTTATATTCTTTTAGTCGAACCAATATGCGTTTCAGCCACCTGCAGGTGTGATAAAAACAGGAAATGGTTTCTTTAGCAACAATGGACACAGACTTACCACTCCATAAAGAGATGCTGTGAATTTGCATAACATTATAGAAATATTATTTATAATATATTGCAATTCTTCTTTCAGAAAGATTTATTCTGGTTGTCTGAAATACATAGAGATGCTTCTGTTGAATGTGGAATGACTTTGGGTTTTTTTACAGTATCAAAGGGAAACACAAGCTCACAAATCCGTCTGCTTGGTGTTTGAATCATAGAAAATTACCCAGTGTTAAAGGGGTGGTTGATTGCGATTTCACTTTTTTAATGTTAGTTAGTGTGTAATGTTGCTGATTGAGCATAAACAATATCTGCAAAGTTGCAGCCCTGAAAGTTCAATGCAAACGGAGATATCAAACGGAGATGCAAACTTTTAAAAGTATGGCAGTTTAATGCCTACAAAAACGACTCATAGGGACTACAACGAGTTACTTCCCGGGTCCGTTAGCTCATGAAACCAGATAAACCCCACACCCAAGAACACGCAACGAAGGGGGCAAGACCATGCTGCACTGCTTTAGAGAAGAGGCAGCGAAAACTAGGGGTGCACATAAAAATCTATTCATATATGTATCGTGATTCTGTCTTCTAACCATTCTAATGGACACACAACTTTCAAAATCAATGTTCTAAAGCAGCGGTTCTCAATCCTGTTCCTCACATCCTCCTGCCCTGCATATCTCTCTCTCTCTCTCTCTCTCTCTCTCTCTCATTCAGATCATCAGCTCAGTGAATACACTCATTTTCACATAGCTATGAGAAGTGTTATACATGGATGCGCGTGCGGTTGCCGTAATCATGATAAAACTGTATATTAAAAGCTAACAGAAGCAGTAGCATTTACAAATAACAGCGTATCTAAAAGTATGAGACAACAACAAACAAACATACCATTAAGATCCGTGCTTGCACAGGTTCTGCGCGATCCTCTTCACTAATATCCTCTGCGTCTCAATCGGGCTCAGATTGATAAGAAATACAGACGATGCCATTGTTTACAATACAACCGGAGACCTCCGTGAAGTTGGCACCCCATAAAAAGAAATAATCACCAAAACTATGCCATTCGTTTGTGCTACGTTTGTGCTGATTTGTGCCGCAAAAACGAACGTTTGTGCTGGTTTGGTGTTTGAGATATTAAACATTCTTTTTTTGACCGTGTGACGTCACTCTCCACCCCATGTTGCCCAAGTCGCTCCAAACCAGCGCAGTTCGTTTGTGCTCGATTTGTGCCCGTTTGTGCCGTTAAAACAAACACTGTATCTATTTTCCTTCCTTAGATATAACCAAAATATTTTCGGGAGCTGTGACGTCACTCTCCACCCCAGTTAGTCTAAATCGCACAAAACTGGTGTCATTCGTTTGTGCTCGATTTGTGCTGTTGAAATGAACTTCAAATATATTTCCCCTTCTTAGAAATAACAAAAACAATTCGGGGCAGTGACGTCACTCTCCACCCCATGCCGTCCAAATCTCTCCAAACCGGTGCTGTTCGTTTGTGCTTGATTTGTGCTGGTTTGTGACGTTAAAAGAAACCCTGTAACTGTAACCCTGTAACTCCAAACATAAAGACCTTGGACCTGTGCATGTGTGGATGCACGTATACTGCATTGATTTTTTTTTTTTTTTTTTTGGTATATTTCCAAATTTACATTGCAACTCAAGTTGCAGTAACACAGGATTTATAATGTGAAAGCATTAAATTACACATCTTTGAGATTCAAATAACAATATATGATAATTATGAAACCATCAACAGCAAACTGTCATGTACTGCAAATGTGTCAAACACACTATCACAACAGCCAAAAAAGACAAATGACCAATAATAAGAGTCAAGAGCCCAACTAATGGAAACACCAATCACCATCATGGTGACTTCAGATGAATCAAACATTAGATTTAAACCCTGTTAATTCTCAATAAGAACTTCTGTAGACCTCTAAAATAAATAAATTCAATCTTGTTAGTAATAAGTGAAGCTGGAGTTGTTTAATCCTCCTCTGCTGAGATCTTCAGAGATTTAATATATTTTCTCTTCAGCTGAATTCATCTAAGGCTGTGGCTTAAGTCAGTTGTAGTTCTTGAGTTTCTGTTTGTCTTGAGTTTGTTTGTTTTTCTCTTCTCTTCCTTTCTTCAGTGATTTTGCTTGTTAACAAGCTTAGACAAGCTGAGAGGACTCTATAAATAATATATGAAGATTTTGTGGCTCAGATGATTGATGTGGTTTATTTCTTTAATAACTTGGCTGACTGTGAAAGAAGAAAACTTTTCTTGGCTCTCTTTTCAACTAGATCTGGCAAACAAAGATGGATCCCTTTAGTACCATCTTCCACACTATATAGTTGATCAATAGTTCACACTATGTTTGAATCATGAGGCTGGTCCGATGCATGTGTATATTTATCTCAGGTGTCCAAAAAATTGCTTGGTAAATGGGTGCAGGTTTTCAAAAAAACACAATGGACCAACACCAGCAGATGACATTGCACCCCCAAATCATCACAGACTGTGGAAACTTAACACTGGACTTCATGCAACTTGGGCTATGAGCTTCTCCACCCTTCCTCCAGACTCTGGACCTTGGTTTCCAAATGAAATACAAAACTTGCTTTAATCTGAAAAGATTACTTTGGACCACTGGGCAGCAGTCCAGTTCTTCTTCTCCTTAGCCCAGGTAAGATGCCTCTGACTGTTTTCTGTGGTTGTCTGTGGTTCAGGAGGCTTAACAAGAGGAATATGACAACTGTAGCCAAATTCCTTGACAGGTCTGTGTGTGCTGGCTCTTGATGCCTCAGTCCATTCCTTGTGAAGCCTCAGTCCATTCTTTGTGAAGTTCACCCAAATTCTTGAATCAATTTTGCTTGACTATCCTCATAAGGCTGCGGTTCTCTCGGTTGGTTGTGCATCTTTTTCTTCCACACTTTTTCCATCCACTCAACTTTCTGTTAACATGGATTGATACAACATTTTTGTGAACACCCAGCTTCTTTGGCAATGCATATTTGTGGCTCACCCTCCTTGTGAAGGGCGTCAATGATTGTCTTCTGGACAACTGTAGTTCCAGCAGTCTTCCCCCATGATTGTGGCTAGTGAGCCGAGCTGAAGAGCCTTCCTGGTGTTTCAGTTGATTAGCTGATTGGTATGTCACCATATTCTAATTTGTGAATTAGTGGGTTTTTGTTAAATGTGAGCCAAAATCATCACAATTAAAAGAACCAAAGACTTAAACTACTTCAGTCTGTGTGCATTTAATTTATTTAAGACACGAGTTTCACAATTTGAGTTGAATTACTGAAATAAATGAACTTTTCCACGACATTCTAATTTATTGAGATGCACATGTACATAGAGAACATGAAACATGTATGAGCTCTCAGTATCAGACACTGTATATTCCACTAGGTGGCGCTCTTTCAGTGTGATTAATGTGATATTCAGTCAGTGGTGATGGTGGGAGGAGCCAGTAAAGCTGCTCATTACTGATAAAGAGCTGAATAAAGAGGAAGTAACTAAAGCAGACAGATGTAGAGACAGAGAGATTCATACAGAGATCATTCAGCATAAAGAAGACTGAACTCAAGTCACAATGAAGATCCTCCTCATCTTCTTCACTTTCTCCCTGATCTCGGGTCAGAGCTTTTCTCTTTCATCACTGCAGTAATGATGCTGTTTTCTGTTCATCATCTTTCTGATCACAGTATCAATCTGATTGACAGCTGCAGTGAGATGCTTTAGCGTCACTGGATATTCTGGAGGAAGCGTACTTGTTGATTCTGGGAAACTTTGGTTCAGTGACTCTGTTAAATACATGTATAAGCTACATGAGTGGAAAACAGTAATAAATTATACAAAACATGGAAAGTGGATTAATGAGGGACATTTCACACTGTTTTGTGACAGTAAGGGAAACCTCATGATCTTCATCAGAGAAATAAACAAACATGATGCTGGAATTTATCGGATTATAGTTAATGACCAGTGGTACACTGATATGACTTTGAATGTGAGAGAAGGTCAGTCATTTCAAAATCAAATTTTGTGTAGTAAAACTACTGATAATATTTATATTTTTATTCTAAATAATTGTATATTTTTAATTTGTTATTTTTTTAATTACATGAATTACAGATTCATGTTGTAAAGTGTCGAAAAGAGTGGTGGTAAAGAGTGGAGAAACTGCAACCTTAAGCTGTGAATATTCACAGAATCATGTTAATGATATCAAGCTCATATTCAAAGAAGAAAAAGACTCAGTTGAGATGATTGACAGTATAAAGATTAAGAACAGAAGATTCAGCATTTCAGATGACAAACATAAAAACAAGTTAAGTGTGAGGATTACTGCTTTAACACCAGACGATGGAGGAGTTTATTTATGTGGAGTTTGGATCAACAGAAACTCGTACAGTTACTCTATTATTAATACTGTTCATCTACACATTATTGGTAAGACAATCTCTGAATCAAAATTGGTTTTAAAGTTTCTACCATCTGTGTTGGTGGCAGATATAATTATATTTGTGATAAACAGCTAAAGTGGGCGTGTCTAGAGTGAGCGGCTACTCAGGAGGTGGTCTGATGATCAAGTGTGAACATCCTCAATACAAAACCAAACCAAAATACATCTGTAAAGAATCAGATGGATGTTCAGAGAGGAAGAATCCAGGAGTTCAGGATGAATGGATGGAGAATGGAGATGTTTCTTTATATGAGGACACCAGAGCAGGAGTCTTGATGGTGTTTTTTAGAGAGCTGAAAGCTGCAGATGCAGGAACATACAGGTGTGGAGTGAAAGTATCTGACTATACTGAGAGCTTCACTCAACTTCAGCTGAGCGTCAAACACGGTGAGGAACAGAGAATACTTTATCTTATGTGTATATGTTTAAGTATTTATTCTGATTTTTCTGTAATTTCTGTTGGTTTATAGATGCAAAATATCCAAAGAGAATGACAGAATCTACTCATCTCGGTGAAGAAGTCAACATCTCCTGTCAGATCCCAGAGGAACATAAAGTTCATTTCTGTAAAGAGGATGATAATCACATCTGTCAGAACATATTTATCATTACAAATGAGTGGTTCATCTGGGAAATAGAAGGTTGTTACAGTGAGCATCAGTAATGTGGGCGTGAGAGATGCTGGAGATTTACTGGTGTGGAGCAGAAACCAAACCATATTTTGACTTTCTGTCTCTATTCACGAAAATTCAGCTCAACCTCATCAGTGAGTCCATTCAGATGATTTCCCTGTAAATATTCACTGTCTATTCAGAATCATGTTTGTTAAATGTTTGTTTTGTTTTTGAGTGAACCAGTAGTGAAGACATTGGAAAGAAAATCTACAAGGATCATCTGCCCATATGATTTAAATCATAACTCAAAGCCAAAGTCTCTGTAAAGGAAGTGCTCCACTAGGGGACAATCCTCCTTAGTGAGACTGAGAGAGAAAGAAGAGACCAAGACTGACAGACTGACTCTGAAGATGGCAGTCACTGCAGTGTCTCACTAGGACCATCTGAATGACAACCAAGGGATGCTGGTAAAATGCTGGTGTGCAGTCACATTAGAAACAGACCTCAATTATCTTTACACTCATCTGATGGTCATCATGAACGAGGGTGAGGAAGGTTTATTCATCTGAATATGTGAAGCTACGGCTGTGAATTGATGTTCTTGTGTTTGTAATCATTTCCAGAGCTGAACTTGACTAAGTATGAAGGAGACGACGTGTCAATCCAGTGCAAACATCATGATGAAGATCAGAAAAGCTTCTGCAAAGCACATGAAGCCTCCATGTGTGCAAAGGATGGAGTTTCATTGGAGACGATCAGAGTTGATCGATTCTCTTTCAGTGATGAAGCATCTACTGGAGTCTTTACTGTGAACATCACTGATCTGAGAGAAGAGGATTCTGGGATATACTGGTGTGGAGCTCGCGTCATCACTAAAGTGAACCTCAGTGTTAAAAAGGGTGTGGAACATTAATTTAGCTTGTTTCTTTATTGTATGTTTAAATATACAACTGTACATCCCCATTGTCACTAATCATCACTGTATGCGTTTATGTATTTTCAGATTTCTCTTTGCTCAACATTATTTCTATATGTTTGACAATACTGCTGATTGGAGGATTCACTGTGACTGAGTGTTTATTGAGATAATGTGATGCTGTCATTCATAAACACAAACACAATCAGGAACTTATCAGATTTTATGTTTAATATCATGCTGAGTATAACTACAGAGTAGTCTGGTAGTAAAGTCTTTTTTTTTTCAAATGAGGACTTTTTAATTTTTTTGAATTATGTTTTGTCAAATGTTGCTAGTTGTGTTAACTTCTGATGTTGTTTTGAGAGGTTGCACTCATCATCAGACGAGATAGATGGGACACAGTGAAGCAGTGAGTCTGTATGCACTGATGTTTATGTGCATTTTATTTTTAAGATTTACTGTGCATATCACGTTTTTCTCTTGTTCAATCTTAGAATCTTAGAATGCAGATTATCATTCAGAGATATTATTTACTCCTCTACTCACCTTCCCACAATCCCCTCTGATATACACTTTACTCTACAAAACACTTACCCATAATCCCCTTCTGATGGTGTCACATGTACCAATTTCCAGCATGAAGATCCTACAGACACATGGTTTTTCCTCTGACTCCACCGCTGTCAGTTGAATTAATTCTCTCACAGCAGAAATCACAGATCATCACACATGAACCTGTCATTCACCTGTCAAACAGAGAGTTGTTCTTAGAAGTTTCTCATGAATGCTGGAGGTGTTTTTGTGTTTTATGAGAAGCAGGTCATTTTTCTTTCCAATTGAAAGCCACAGACAACAGGTGACACACAGTGTCTCAGTTTAGTTTGATTGTGAAGATTAAACAGACTTATTCAGGAAACCCACAGTGAGACACATGAAACTGAGACGTAAGCAGAACATTGTAAGCAGAAAACAAAGACTAAGCTGCTTATTTAATAATTCTTCCTGCATCTACTAAAAGTGTTCAATGGTGTTTAAAAGGCTTGTTTATGATCAAGAAACTACCTTACTATGTTAAAGAGACTGGGTTTTGCAGGGTTTTGTCTAGCAGGCTAAAGATGAACCAACATGAAATGCTTGCATGCTTGTGGTTTTCTTTTGTTCTTTCATGTAAATTATTCGGGTCAAACCAAGACGACCTTCACCCACAGATGTGATAAGAACAGAAAACTGGTTTCTGTAGAAAAACTTTCCACTCCAAAAAAAAAATAAAAAATACTGCAAGTAAAACCCCCAGTGTTTATATAATCCACACTCAGAGTGTTAAAAAAGTAACACTGAAGCAGTGTTAAAGTTAATGAGATAATTAGTTTAGTAATTGAGTGATGATTGAGCATTATTCATGAACACCTGCTGTTAATAAACTGAATCACTGAAAGAAAGAGAAACAAGAACAGAAAAAAAGAGACGAGACGAGCAGAAGTATAAGAACTACAACTGACTTCAGTCACAGCCTTCGATGAAATCAACGCAAGATAAAAGAAGACATCAACGGTCCCATATTGTCAAAGCTGAAATTTCCTGGCTTTTTTCATGATAACTGAGGTCTAGGGGCTATGTAACTACCATATAAGTTTCAAATCAGATGATTACAGATTGACAAACAGATTGATTTAACACTATCTATTGACAATCGTCTACTGGCAGTTCTTCATGTAAGCTAGGAAACTTGGTATCACTAATGTACAGTTTTCAACGTACATAATGCAATTATTTATCTTTGCTTCCTCGTTATAGAGAGTATACATACTCTTTTTTTTTACCCCACTTTATTACTCGTGTGAATTCGAAATTATTCTGTTCTCTTGTAATAGGGCTAATGGCGGTGTTCTAGAGAATTGTACTGGCTGTCATGTTAATGTCACTGACCAAGACAGGGGAGTGCGGCAGCGTGGGGTTTTCAACCCAGTCTGTAAAAGTTTTATGGGGTGGGTTTTCTTTATGTTAATGTTTTTTTAGGTTGAGATAATTCATCTGCAGTGGTATTACTTTCTCTCATTTGTTCAGTTCACTTATTTGTTTGATAGTAATAACTGAAATTAATATACTAAGTTGTAATGTCAGTGGTTTAAATGGCCCCCATAAATGTACAAGTTTTTTAGAAATATTGCGGCAAAAAAGGTTGACATTGTTTTAATCCAGGAAGCTCATTTGCGGAAGGATGATGTTCATAGATGCAATAATAAATATTACGAGGTGGTCTCATTTGCTGCGACTGACAATAAAACTAAAAGGTGTTTTGATAATTGTTAGAAGAAATTTAAATATTTCCATTTTAGACAGAAATGGTGATAATGCTGGCAGAATTGCCTGTACATCCCTTGCGAAAAGTAATTCTCCCCACTGCTAATTTTGTTATTTCTACTTCAGTTATTTACTCTTTTCTCCTCAAACAATCATAAAAACCATTATTCATAATAACTATCTGGTCTAAGAATATCACTGGTGACTCACAAACTTTATTTTCTGATCAAATTTGGGAGACGTAACAATATAAATGTTATAAATATCAGTTCTTAGGTTCTTTAAGTAAACCCTGCGCTAATGAGATCGCACTTCCTATTGGTTGCGCTGGGGGCGCTGTTGCCCAATGAGTTGGAAGAGTCTGCAGCAGAGCTATGGAGAACTGATGTGGGCGAGTGGTTTTTGATGTAGGTCCACACTAAAAGTTAAAACAATCGTTTCATGTGAAATGTTAGACACTGGTTGAAAAGTATTGAACATCATAGACATTGATTGATTTGTGGAGTGTGTTTTCTTTTTATATATGTGTTATTTTGATAGGTTTATTTCCGTTTTGATGTACTCTTTTTCCAAGTGCGCCATTTTGCCATGTGCTAATGAAGTGAAACGTATTCTGAACAGGTGGAACTATAACGTGACTGAACTTTCAATTTGTCTCCTACTGCTCTGTGTGCAAGCATCAAATAAATTCTAACATCATCCATGTCCAGAGTGTGAGTGATGAAGGGTGGGACAAACCGGGTCAGATAAAGACAGGAAAGGTTACACAATCGCATCATCCTCAAAAAACACCGGTCATCGGATGATCCATTGGAGATTGCTGCATGGACTCTGTCTGTCCCCTTTGGAGCGCTTCTATGTGCATGTGTCACCTTCCCCAGGTTGCAGGTTGTGTCTGCAGAGGGCACACGGTGCATGTTTACACTCTTTCTCTGTAGTTGAGTAATTTATTTCTGCTTTGTTCAAGCTACGACTGGCATAAGCATTCATCTCTTCGCTGCCTTGTTCTTTTCGTTGAGTCAGGACAATGCCTAATCCAGTATCACTTGCATCGGTATATACAGTGAATGGCAACTGCAACTGTGGATGCCCCAGAACTGGTGGTGATGAAAGACAAGCTTTCAAGTGATTGAAGGCTTGTTGACATTGATGCGTCCACTGAAATGACTTGTTTTTCTTCTTCAGAGCATTGAGCGGTTCAGCGATCTGAGAAAAGTTGGCACGAATCAATGATACCAGCTGGTTAATCCCAGGAATCGTTGGACTTCCTTAAGATTTTTTGGGACTGGGTAAGTATGAATGGCCTCTATTTTGCTTGAATCAGCAGTCACTCCTTGACTGTCGACAACATGACCCAGGAAGGAAATCTCATGAAGACAGAGTTTGCATTTTCTCAGGTTCAGAGGTAAACCAGCTGATTGCAACTTTTGCAAGATGGCCTGAATGTCCGCAAAATGTTGTTCCATCATGGGAGAATAAATCATGATGTCGTCAATGTAGACGAAACATATGACTCCAAGCAATTCCCTTAAGACAATTTCCATGAGTCTTTGGAACATTGCTGGTGCATTTTTAAGTCCAAAACGCATAACATTAAAATGATATAGCCCACCTCACGTGATGAAAGCGGTCTTCTGTTTGCTTGCCGGTTTTGGAGCTTCCTCAGGAGGACTTCTGTGATGCGCTCAGAATAGAACACGGACATGTAAAGTCATTTTTAGCTCAAGGTGCCTGCCTAAATGGTCAGATACACGCAAAAATGTGTTAAAATGCGGTGCTTAGTGATTATTCATGCAAACCTTCGTCAGTCATGTAATAAATTAATGTAAAGAGTTGAGAATTAAAATACATGTGTAAAGGTAAATTGGATCCGTGCGGCTCATAAAGTGACAGCAAACTAATATTCCTGCTGCGAAAGTGTGCTTAATATTAATCAAACAACAAAAGACAAATTCAAAATCACACACTGCTCTTGAGTGAAGGACTTTAATAAGTTACTTTAATAAGAAACAAAGAAAGTTTAAGCCTTACAGTGAAGACTATACTGTTTTCTTTTACATTTGATCATTTCTGTAGTAGTAAACTGCTTAAAACTTGCATTAAAAACCTCAAAGCACAGATTTTCATTTGTAGGCCTGTCTTTTTATTCTATTGTATTTGCTTTTTTAATTACTGACAGTTTAATTATTTTAAAAAAGTCATTTGACTTTTTGTTTGTTTGTTACTAGTTACATAGTCCTCTGCTGTAGTATTGTGAATTGTGAAATCGCTGGTCTCTACAATGTAGATGTCATAGCAACCTTATTTACAGTATATATACAAATATATATTTGATATGTATCACTATCTTTAAAAAAATCATTGGTCATATGGCCCACTCATAATCGTGTTAAATAATCGTGATTACAATATTGCCCAAAATAATCTTGATTAACACGTAACATTAACCCTTGATATTTACAATACACTGAAAACAATCAAAAGGGAAAAAAAGAGAAAAAACAACGAACCATTCACAAATTTGGCCAGAGAATGTCATCGGCTGTTTCTCAATATCCGTTCTTCAGCAATCTTGCGTCCTTGTGTTCTCGTTCTACATCATCATCAACCAGCGAAATTCAGTTACAAATCTCAATATCGCAAGTACAGAGGATGCATGAAAGTTCCCAGATGTGTTCTTGATATCGAGGATGCATCGAGTGCAGACTTGAGAGAATCGAGCCGTTAGAAATCCCAGAAGACGCTGCGGGCGGCCGGTGTACGGAAGCCTGTAAGCTTTAAACTTGCTCTCGCAAATACTTGACGGCTCTTGAAGTTGAAAGTAAACATTTATCGTTTTGTATTCAGTAAAAAAAAACAGTAAAAAAAATCCAAAATATGCCGCAGAGCTGAAGAGGTTAAAGTCTTGTAGCTTCTACAGTAAACAAGCAACCATCTTATTGACACCTCTGGCTCCATCTAGTGGCAAATAAGCGGTAATGTTACATTTCTATGACAAAACATTACATTTCTTGGTTTCATTAAAATTATGGTAGTTGATACAGAGCATACGTTAACTTTCTTGTGTTCTGGTTTGATTCATTGTAAATGGCACTAATATACTAGCCTCCAGAATGTTCAAAAACAAAGAATGAATCTGAAGGAATGAAACTTTGGCCTAATATTGGATAATTACTAAGCCATTGGTCGTGCAGATGTTTTTATGATCAAAGTTAAAGTGAAGGGAAGGGAGCAGATAAACTCATGTTCAACTGTCATCAATGATACTGAAGTTTGTCTGAAAGCTGCTGTCCGTGGTGCTGAATTTACATCAATCTGCCATATTATTATTGTTTTTTATGCATAAAGTATCCAAACAAATCAAAAGCCAGTCAAATATGGTCTGTTTCCTTATAAAAAGCTGTTAATATTTCTTACTACTAATACATATGTCAAAAATCCAAATCAGAATTTGTATTCCCCCCCCCCCATTTCCAAGGGTGGCTTGTTGTATAGTCTGTATGGAAGCACATTGAACTTATATGAACAGTTGACCTCTAGTGGAAGATTAAAATAACTGTATCAGACACTGTATCCTCCACTAGGTGGCGCTCTTTCAGTGTGATTAATGTGATATTCAGTCAGTGGTGATGGTGGGAGGAGCCAGTAAAGCTGCTCATTACTGATAAAGAGCTGAATAAAGAGGAAGTAACTAAAGCAGACAGATGCAGAGACAGACAGATTCACACAGAGATCATTCAGCATAAAGAAGACTGAACTCAAGTCACAATGAAGATCCTCCTCATCTTCTTCACTTTCTACCTGATCTCAGGTCAGAGCTTTTCTCTTTCATCACTGCAGTAATGATGCTGTTTTCTGTTCATCATCTTTCTGATCACAGTATCAATCTGATTGACAGCTGCAGTGAGATGCTTTAGCGTCACTGGATATTCTGGAGGAAGCCTTCTGGTTGATACTGTCAGGTCTTCACCCAATAACATTCAATATCTGCAAAAACAAACCAATGGCAAGTGGGATATAATAATACACAACAAAAAACAAGCTCAACGGATTAATAAAGGAAGATACACTTTATATCTCAACAAAAACAAAAATGTCATGCTCTTAATCAGAGAACTAAATGCACAGGACTCTGGAAGATACAAGATTGGACTTTCAGGTTCAGAGGTTATTGAAATACATTTGAATGTGATAGATGGTGAGTAATTTTGACATATTATGAACTACATACAAAGCAGAGCTGAATTTACTGAATGTTTAATATCCTTTTAAAAAATGGACTCTGGGGGAAAGAAGGGATCTTGACAATGAAGGGTTGGTGTAGGATCCATTTACCTACAGTATAGCTATTGCGATGTAGTTACAGAACATTATCTTCAATTTTAACTGGTAACACTTTACAGCAAAGTTCAATTTATTAACATAATTTGTTAACATGAACAATATTTTTGCAACATGTTTTGTTGATGTTAATTTATTTAGAAATTTAGTATTGTTAAAGTAAGTTAACGTTTGTTCTTATCACATTAACTTGTGTGGTTTTACACATTCTGTTGACTATAAGTAACATTGCACATGCATATCTACAAAGTCTCATTAGAGTGTTAGTAGAGTATTAGTAGACTGGTAGGGTTAGAGTTAGAATAAGTTGACATTTACTTGCAAGGTTACATATAGTCAGTAGATTGTCTGTTGGGAGACCATCACAATAAAGAGTTTAGCAGATATTAATCAGACAGTCTACTAATACTCTAATGAGAGTTAGTTGACATGTAGGTGCTGCGTTATTTATTGTCAAAAGAAAATGTTCAAAAATGACCATTAAAATAAAGTGTTATGATCATTAATATAACCTGATAAAATTTATTTGTACACAGCAAAATCCCCAGTGTCAAATTAACACTGCTAGGTGTCAGTCAGTGCAAGTTTATTTCAGTTGAGATTTACATTTTACATTTACATTTTACAATTTAACAGCTCAGACTTACATTTTAGTCTAGCACTAGGCTTAAGCCTTGTCTGTGAACCTGGGGGTGGGAGTGTTAATTTAACACTGGAGGTCTTACTGTGCAGAAATATTTATTTCAGAAATTTTAATCAGCACCCAGCCTGTTTTATTTAGCTGTGCGCATAGTTAAATCTGTATGGTGAAGCTGCGCTACCCATAGACAGAAGAATGGAGGAGAAGCACAGATTAAAAAAAAAAAAAAAAAAAAATAGATGTAGGGGGGTCCCCCAGATATTTTTTTAGTAAAAATAATGATGACAAGTCTAATTAAGCTGACACAGCTAGGATATGGTACATTTCCTCAATTAATTCTTTACAGTCATTCATGTGACTGGAGTCTGTTTTTTTAGGCTGTCAAAATGTAAATGCCTCTATCAGGGTCGGATTACGGAAGAGGATTAGGGCCAAGCAATAAAAAAAATAAAACCATCTGGAGATTAAAGTCGTTAAATTTCGAGAAAAAAGTCGAGATAAAATGTTGAGAATAAACTCAGTTACGAGATAAAAAAAAATCGTTAAATTACGAGTAAAAAGTTGTTAAATTTCGAGAAAAAAGTCAAGATAAAATGTTGAGAATAAACTCATTAAGTTACGAGAAAAAAAGTTGTTAAATTTCGAGAAAAAAAGTCGTTAAATTTCGAGAAAAAAAGTCATTAAATTTCGAGAAAAATGTAGAGAAAAACACTCGTGTCATGTTCATTTCATCTCGTTGGACAGTATTATTTAGAATCTACAGTGGTGGAGGTAGGAGAGTAATGCACTGGGGAATAGCATATCACAAGATTGACGGAGTTTGAGTCCAACTTTTGCCAAACTCGCTTTTCTTCTTTTCTCATCACATATCACATCAGAAAAGTGGAAATCAATCAAATGAGTGATTAATAATAATGTATTAATTAGGTAGGTTTAGTGTTACTGCAGTTAATCCACTGTAAATATTGATTTGTGGACTGAAAAGTATTCTAACTGCATTGTAGTCACACAGTGTTTCTCCTGTTTTCCGCGTCAGTGTTGTTGAGAATGGCAGTGCGGTTTCATCTGCCTTTAAATGTGTTTAAATCACCGCAGAGTCTGTGGTTTGTGTCAGAGAGCTCTGCTCTAAATTTAAATTTTGTAGACTACTAGTGTAGAAGTAATTTTCAGATGCAACGATTAAAACGGGAAAACACAAACACGAAACTTGTAAATAAAATAATTTGATATAGCCTACAATTTAATAACATACCCTATTAGGAAGAGGTGGAAAGTCCAGGGGCCAAAGAGTAAAAGTCCTGCCATATGTTTATTCCACCCATGAACTCAGCAGCTGATTTCACCAGAGGAGGAACCAAGTCATTCCTTTCAACTCACAAGCAAGTCTCAAGTCAAATCCCAAGTCCTCAAAGAGTTAACGTTAATGAGATAATTAAGTGACTAATTAAATGATGATTGTGCATTAGTGATGAACACCTGCTCTTACTGAGAATTACAGAGGATCAGATGTTGATGTTTTATTGGTTAAAATGATGCCACCATCATGGAAACCAGTGTTTGCTTTAGTTGGGCTCTTGGCCCTTGACTCCTGTATTATATCTCTCTTTGCAGTAATGCATGTGTTGTTGTAAAGCAGAGAGATCAGTGCTCTACAGTAATCAGATAGTCACCATGAGTGGTTTTGATTATGTCCAAAATAACTTTTATTTCATTTATGTGTTTAGGTTTTGCATAATCAACCCTGTGACACTATAACATGCAAGCAAAGTGTTTCTCTAATAGTTACAGTGGATAAATTTTAAATATATGTGCTAGAATTGAGATAAATCCTATAGGGCAGGGATAGGCAATTTCGGTCCTGGAGGGCCAGTGTCCTGCAGAGTTTAGCTCCAACCCTAATCAAACACACCTGAAGAAGCTAATCAATGTCTTCAAGATCACTAGAAAGTTACAGGCAGGTGTGTTTGATTAGGGTTGGAGCTAAACGCTGCAGGACACCGGCCCTCCAGGACCGAAATTGCCTATCCCTGCTATAGGGGGTCAACACCTAATAATAATAATATAGACTAATAAAAGTGTCTGCTAAATGATTAAATGTTAATGTATAAAAGGTTAAAAATCGTAATAATGAAAAATAAGTGCACGTTTCCAATTTTTGTAGGTATACAAAAATTATAAGATTCAAAAGATCCGACATGGACTGGATAGAAAGAAGATAGAAAAAGAGAAAATTACCCTTCAGAAAAAAGTCAGTAGAATAAGAAGCTTTCTCTTGCCTACTTTTTTTTTTCGCTTAGCTTCATCAGAACGGCACAAATCAAGCAGTAGCCTAAACGATGTCATGTATGGAAGCAGAATAATGACAATAGTTTTTGAAACATAAAGCATGCTGAATTCCACAAATCGAAAAAAAAGATGCATTGCAATTAACAGTGCTTGCATTTGAAAGCCTTGTATTTCCAGGGCTTGCATTTTTAGGTCCTGAAATATAACATAGTTGTTTATTTGAGCTGTGAATATTTCAATTCAAAATATTTCACACACATTTTCATAATTAAAAATTCAATAATTCATATTCACCTTCCAGAATTCACTTCCAAAATATTCAGTCTGTTTAAAAATACGATGTATAATATTCGACAGGCAAATTTTGGTCATTTTATTTCACTTTCCAAATTTGCTGCCACAAATTCAGTGGTTAAAAATTCAGCGGTGCACATCCGGGACCCGCAGGAATAGCAGTAGAGCACCGATGCATGAGCTCCAGCTGCTGTCAGCCGCTCACCAGCAGGTGGCGCAAGCGGCTGTTGATGAAGGCCATATGTAGATCAAGTCATTCATTTACAAAAACTGATTTGCAGAAATGGAGCAAGCTAAGTAGAAGTTTTGATTATCGGGGCCAGTATAAACATGTGGAAACGCTGATTGTGTGTATGTTTAATTCAACAGCTTTGCTGTTTCCTGTACATGCAAGCAGCTTTCTCTACCACAAAGGAGATTATAATGCTCTTTTACCCAACGCTGAAGTACAGAACTAACATTACATCTGAGGAAGACATATATTGCTTTCGGTTGCTTAGTTTCTTTAACTTTGTATCATGGCTTGTGTGATGCTGTGCTGCAATACTGGGGTTCCCCTCATATGTTGCACCAATTAAAGCAGTGCATTAATATAGAACGGTGATTAAACTGAATGGTTTTAATGCATTGGCCTTGTCTCACACACACATACAGTGGTGTTCTGTACAGTCACACTGTATATCTGTTATTCAAGAAATTTTTGAAAAGTTTAAAAAACAATTTATGAAAAAATCTTAAGAAACTATTTGCATGAAAATCAAATATTGTATTTATCGTATCATTTAAAAATGTTTATGCACTTTCTGTATATATATATATATATATATATGGGGGGCGGGGGGGTATTGGCAAAGTGAGTAACCAGAAAAATGAATAATGGCACGTCATGTCGAAAAGCTTGCTGACCCTTGGTTTAGATTAATAAATGCTGGAGAAAAATTATTGTTCATTGTTATGATACTTCATGCATTAACTATGTTAAGAAAGTAAACCTTATTTTGTTGTAAGTTAATTTAAGTGACAAACACTCTGCTTTGGCTGATGTTTTGTGCTTTGCTGAGCTAATATCACAGACATATAAATGACATGGCATTTTTATCCTCATTCTACTTAACAAAAGATCATGTTATATAAATGTTCTCTTTTGTATAAATGACAGATCCATGTTGTTACATGTCACAGAGAGTGGAGGGGAGAAGGGAACGATCTTCCATCTTCAGATGTCAATATTCACAGAATCATATTAATAATCCCAAGATCATATTCAAAGAGGGAAAAGACTCCATTGAAGAGATTATAAACAGTTCATTGAAAAAGAATAGGTTCAGTTTGTCTGAAAGCAGAGATCAAAAATACATGACTGTGACAATTACTTCTGTGACACCAGATGATGGAGGAGTTTATTTTTGTGGAGTTCAGATCAACACACTCTCATACAGTTACTCTATTATTACTACTGTTCATCTGCATATTATTATGGGTGAGTGCACTGTAGAACCAGATGTTACCTTTCATTGCTGTAACTCAATACAGTCCCCTAGCAAGCAACCAATCAGTTAAAAATTGTTGATTTGCCAGTGTTAATTGCATTAAATCAACATCACTTTTGCACCCGCAATTAATGTTGAAAAAATGTTGAAATTTCAACAAACCACCATTATTGTGATCAGTGTTTGCTTTAGTTGGGCTCTTGACTTTTTGTACTTTAATGTTAGGTTTTCACTGTCACTTGCAACAATGTGTTAAAATGCATTTGTTGAGACAATGAAAAGTAAGAGCCACTGGGATCAGGTGATGGTGATTATAATCATTGGGAGGTTATTTAAATAGTGGCTCATGAGTGTCTTGTAAATGCATGCTGGGTATCAACATAGTGCAAAACTCATTCATGACTCCCAGCATGCATTTCAGTTGGTCTGTTTATCTGAATTAGTTTGATGATTGTCACCATTGTTGAGGTTTGTATGATCAGTGTTGTCTAAATCTTTCTGAATATTTTCCGCAGTGTCTCTGCATTTGTGAAACAGAACATTTACATCAGTAATGAAAGATCAACTTTAACACTTTCTAATATAATTTCTCAGTTTTGTTACAGCTTGACACCCATCACAAACATAATCTATACCAACTTAACTTTAAACCATCTATTTCTTTATTAATGCATAAGTGTTCATATTGAAACACTATTGCAAGCACTGAAAGATAACTAACTTAACGGAAAGCAAGAGTCAAGAGCCCAACTAAAACAAACACTGATCACAATAATGGTGGTTTGTTGAAATTTCAACATTTTTTCAACGTTAATTGTGGGTGAAAAGTGATATTAATTAATTGAATGTGATTAACATTGACAAATAAACTATTTTTTTTTTTACATTGATTCAATGGTTTTCACCTGCTTTCTTGCCATCTGGGTCATTAGTCATGTTTAATAATATACTTGACTTGAATGAAATCAGATTGATTTAAGAATTATACACAGCAATATCCCCAGTATCAAATTAACACTGCTGGGTGTCTAAATGTGTCCACACTACAGAGTGACATTTTAAAGTCTAATCTCTGAGTTAAATTTCCTTTATTGATTACAACAGCCGAACAAACCTGTATTTTCTGTACATTTTGGAAGGATTTCTTACAAGCTATTCTGATCAAAAAAATGAATCTCGACAACAGTGACAAACAGCATATTCGGATAAACAGATAAACTCTGAACATTACAAACCAAGCTACTAAAAAGTCACATAAAAACAGCGAAAATAAAAGAAAATAGTAAAAATAAAAGAAATTACAAAGACAATTCTGCTCATAATTTATTCATGCTGCAATGCATGATGGGAGCCATGGATGAGTTTTGATTGGCTACAACATGTGTTTTTTGATGGTCACCGTTGTTGTGATTCTCATGCTGATTCTTGATGTCTGTGTGTCTAAAACAAAGTTATTTTTATAAGTTTTTGATCAAAATAAGTTTTAAAAACATCTGTCTGATCTCTGTCTATACTGAAATCACAAGATCTTATGTTGTTCACAGAGTTGACAAAACCAAAAAAGAAAACCTAACTCAGTTAGTCAGGTCACTACATGATGATTATGTCAAAACATAATCATCACTATCTGCTGACTTTTGCTCTTTGCTTGTCTGGCTGATAAAACTCTGTTATAACAGCCAAATAAAATGTAATAACAAAACGTGAAGGGTCAAGAGCCCAACTAAAGTAAACACTGACCACTATAATGGTGACTTAAAAAATTGTGATTTTCTTCTTTGGTGATTCTGCTTGTTAACATCAGGTGTCTTCAATAATGGCCAATCATCACGCAATGAATCTTTTAATTATCTCATTGATTTTAACACTGCTTCAGTTACTTTTAACACTCTGTAGTGTGGACACATATAGACACTGAGCGGTGTTACTTTGACACCAGGGATTTTGCTGTGTATTATTATCATTTGATGTACATATAAAGTGATATTTGTGATAAACAGATGTAGTGGACGTGTCTAGAGTGAGCGGCCACTCAGGAGGTCATCTGATGATCAAGTGTGAACATCCTCAATACAAAACCAAGCCAAAATACATCTGTAAAAAGTCAGATGGCTGTTCAGAGAGAAAGACTCCAGAAGATCAGGATGAATGGATGGAGAATGGAGATGTTTCTTTATATGACGACACCAGAGCAGGAGTCTTGATGGTGTTTTTTAGAGAGCTGAAAGCTGCAG
>JAFVLL020017589.1:0-29053 GCA_021397915.2 Tor tambroides | reverse complement strand
AAGAGAAAGATGAGAAACAGTCGATCCAACAATACAGACGAGCTGAAGGCTCAATAGTGCCTCAGCAGAGCCACAGGCTGATCGCTTCCATGCCATACCTCACTGATGCTGGAGTTTGTGCTAAAGGAGCCCTGACAATGTATTGAGTGCATAAATGAACATACTTTAAAGAACTTGAACTTTTCTGCTTTGCAAATCCTTTTTTTTTTTGGATTGATCTTAGGAAATATTCTAATATATTGAGATACTGGATTTTGACTTTCATGAGCTGTAAGTTCTAATCATCAAAATTAAAACAAAAAAACTTTTGAAATGTCTTACTTTACATGTAATGAATCTAAAATATATATGAAAGTTTCACTTTTTGAAATAAGTTACAAAAAAATGCAGTTTTTCACGATATTCTGATTTTTTGAGATTCACCTGTAGTTCATTTTTGTGTAAACTATTCCTTTAATATATGATGTATAACTTTAAATATAAATGGCTTCAAGCTATATTTCAGTTTAACATAAATGCTTGTCAGTACTGACTGTACACTTTAACCATATTTCAAAGGTAATAGAAGTATTTATGAAATTACATATAAAATGTACTTAAGTCAAAACATCTTATGTTAAAGTAATTGCATTAAATATAAATTTAAACTATAAATCATTTTCAATTAATTTTAAATAACATGCAATTAGATTTCTTTTAAAGTATATTATTTTCATAATACAGTGCACTTCTTTTTCACAAGGTACCGTCACTGTACTCTTCCCGTCAAAAAAACAAAAACCAAAAACAAAAAAACAAACCAAAAAAAAACACTTCACTGCGATTTGATTTTGCACGTCAAATATGCTGTCAGTGAAAGGCAATGAGAAATATTTTACATTTCAGTCATATGCATCTTAAAACATCTAAAGCTGGACAAAAATCCAAATACAGACAGAGCTGAAACAATCTACAGAAGGAAGTTTGCATGGAGCCTGTGCATCAAGCGTTATGTGTGTGGGCTGTTTGTGTGCATTTGTGGTTTTGTTTGTTTATTTGTTTAATCTTTTCCTGTCACAGGAGCCCATACTTTATTGCCATCATGCTTCCCAGACCAAGGACAGATATAAAGTGGGTTTGCATGCTCCCATGGTTTCCTGTAAACCACATGACTGAAACAACTTGATCAGACTTGCTTCCCCTCCAGCAATTTCAGGTAAAGATGGGCTGTTACAGATGGGAAAAACTGTCTTGTTTCCACTTTTGCTGTGTTCAGCATTCAAAATACTTCACTAATTTTGCTTAATACTTTAATTCTAATAATTATTAGGTAAAATGAATGCTTTACACTTCAAGATGAGTCACTTTAGTGAGAGTCTTTAACTTGAATGAGTCATTCAACAGGGCATGACCATGTAAACACAGGTATGCAACTGCAAAGAAAGCACCTTTTAAAATATATGTTTGGAACATATGATCTAATCTAAATTTCAATAACAATAGCTGTATTTTACTTCCTTGCAGTAATGACCTGCTTCATGCAGTTTTGGACTTGTAACTAGGTCAATTATTGTTCATACCGCCTATAACCTTAAAGATGAGCTTTAGAGCACCGATGTAGCAAAGTAGGTCGGAGACCTTTTAGCCCCAAATTCAAAGAAAGACAGTAAATTATTTTACTGTTCACTGACATCTTAATCACATTTAATAACTGATATTATTTCCATGAGAAGTCTCTTATTATGGATTGAGCTTAAATGTAATGGTTTGTAATCACACTGAAAAGATTTGGTGTCGAAACAGTTTTCACTCAGAAATTGCTTGTAAAATTCACAAACAATTAAACAAAAACAATAGAAACAGCAGTAGTTGTGTTTTAAGCATTAAACTCTGCTATAACTTCCTCAAAACAGTGTGGTAACAATTATTAGCTTGTAGCTCTCTGAAACACTTGAAACTATTTTAAAAGTATCTTTATATTGTGCCCACTAAATTTGTTTCACTCAAACCCTCTTTCTTTCCACGTTATAAATACATTTTAAATCAATATTTCATGCCTGAAGTTCAAGGCTTTCTCAGCAAAATCAATATAGGGGTTTTCTATCCGCCTTTGTGGTTTGTGAGTGGTCATTGTTGGCTTTATTGCTCTAGATAACTGGAAAGTATGCCACTTCCTCCAACACTGTACAACTGAGAAACCACTGAGGGTCTTTTCCTCCAAGTGAAAGTACTTTTTGTTATTCATTGCACTGTGGATAAAACTACACACATTTGTCCATTTTTGGGTTAATGCCTTAAAGGGATAGTTCACCCAAAAATGAAAATTCTGTCATCATTTACTCACCCTCAAGTAGTTCCAAACCTGTATGAATTTCTTTGTTCTGCCCGAACACAAAGGAAGATATTTTGAAGAAAGTTTGTAACCAGGCTGTTTTGGGGCACCATTGACTTCCATAGTAGGAAAAAAAATACTATGGAAGTCAATGGTGCCCCAGAACTGCTCTGTTTCCCACATTCTTCAGAATATCTTCCTTTGTTCATACAAAAGACATTCATACAGGTTTAGAACTACTTGATGGTGAGTAAATGATGACAGAATTTTCATTTTTGGGTGAACTATCCCTTTAAGAACGTTTTGCAGTGCTTTCAGAAAGATCACACAACTTTTAGCTGCAATGAGATGGGTCTCAGATTGCATTGGTTTTATTTGCTTGGTATATGATTGCTGATAAGCAATCAAAACATCTTATATTTGGAAAGAATTCATAATCAAAATTCAGGTGCTTGCCGTAACATCTGTGGATCTCTTTTCTGAAACATGAGTGGAATGGATTTCTGTGTACATAGTTTGTACGTAAAACCTTTTGGATTTATGAACCATGCACCAAAATTTGTTCTACTTGTGTTTCATCAATTCTCGCACACACATGCTTTACAATATTGGGGGAAAAATGTGATCTGTCAGTGCAAAGGTCACAGTCTAGCTATATCAGATCCATATTTTTGCAATAGCAGTTACTTAAAAGAGTAAAGAAAAATTGTATGGAAAAAATGGAAAAGGTGATTGTATAGCATAGAGGTACACTCTTGGGCAAAAAATGGGTCAAAGTCAAAAATGGATAAATATTTAGTTTTTATTGGTGCACATTTGAAGATTTTAACCACAAACCACTGGTCAGGAAATTATCAAGAATTGCACAAATACTGTAGATAATGTAATTTAGAGCAGGATATCACTTCCCTTTATTTTTAAAGGGAATTTCTAAGCCATGTGCGTAAACTTGCAGATTATTTTTTAAGGAAGAAGAGTCAATGTTGTCCCACTCAGTGCTAACTTCAAACAATTAGCAGCTGAAAAATGTCTTCCAGTTAGTTGGAGTTTAATGTGAGACCAAATAGGGTTCAAATCTGGACTCTGACCAGGCCAAAACATGAGCCTTATGGACTTGTTTTCAAACCGCTTCTTGGTTATCTTTGCAGTGTGGGCAGGAGCATTTTCTTGTTGAAAAAAAACAAACATCTGATCGTTCCTCTTTAGATAACAACTTTTCAGTTTTGGGAAGCAAGCCATTCTGCAATATTCTCTTATACTCAATTGACTTTTCACAGTTAAGCAACTCATCAGTACCAGCATCACTGTGGTAGAGGTGCATTCAGATCTTCAAAAACACCGCTCTGGTGCATCACCATACATCATCATACGTGTTTTATCGTGATTAATCACTCCACATAATTCTGCTGAACCACTCGAAGTCAAACTTTCCATACTCTGCTGAAAACTTCTTTCTGTCTTTGATGTTTTTCTTAAATAGCTATGGCGTGTTCTGATCATTTCTTTACCAGTAACTGTAAATAGGATCATGAAAAGATTCTAAAGAGAAATTTTAAATATTATGGTGCAGCCATATCACTGTGCCGTGGTTTTAACACTGTATTTTATTTCGGCTTTTTTTTGGGATGTGAAGAATAAAAATAACATTTTAAACTTCATAGCAATTTTTTTGTTCATTCTGACATGAATTTGATAGGTTATTGGCATGAACATACTATGTTGTTTTTGGAAAACTATAGTAAATCAGAGCGGTAAAAGTTAACGTTGCGCCACGTTGTGCTTTTTTAAAAACGAAACTGAGTAGTGCATATATGGGTGGAGGGCAGTTCTTTTGAAAATTAAGCAAATAAAAAAATACCTTTTCATTTAGCAGTTGAGCTCAGGCCAGTGTTGAATTGTAATTGCACATTTCCCCTTAGTCTATTCACAATAGTGATGCTTTTGGCGATGTTGCTTCACGGAATTGCACACACCCTTGGATCTGTTCCAAGCTTTCTGATATCAAAAGACATTCAAACTATTCATTATTAATGTAATGACATGTTTGGATCACTTTAAACACGCTTTTGTTGAACAGGAAAGTTTGGAAAGGTCTGGATTATATGCATTGTTTCTGGCTCCGCTAAAGGAACTTTACACAAATTTGGGAAGAAATCAGTTTCTAAGTGGGTTCAAACTGAATTTTAAGAAATAGAAATTTTAAGAGTATGCTAAATTGAAATACAGTGGGACCATTGAAAATCAGGGATTAAAGACTTTAAAAAAGTGATTTGAAATAAGCAGAATATTTTGGCATGTGTGTATATTAATTATTATAAATCAGATTATGAGTAGATAGATATGCAGATAATTCAATCTATAATATTAAGTCATATGCACATACTAAGAAATTGCACATTATTTCAATTCACTCAAATTGCTAAGCGCATGAATATAAACATTTTATTGTAAAAAAAAAACAAAAAAAACTGTAGTAATCTAGCAGCATAAATCAGATTTTGATAGTTTTTTAGTGAAAAAGAAAGCTGTGAGCATCAAACCATTATGCAACTCTGTTAAGAAAAACCCTTAACATTGCTCTGAGAACGCAGCTGGATTTGTGCTTGTGTCCGGTTGTTTATGAGCTGTAAATGATCGGGTCATGCACCCCTGCAGACAATTCTACGGGAATAGACGGGAGAAAAAAACGTAAAGAATGTGGGAATGATAAGCAAAACTGATGCATTTACAAGATAGGGGTGGAGCAAGTACGGTAAGTCTTGGCTTGAAAGTGAAAGTTTGCTCTTTTTTTGTGTATAAATACCTGCACCTGATACCTGCATATCACACCTGTGCACAATTGTCTGATGAGCTTGTGGCGACCAAACACAAAGACAAGAATGCAGACCGCAACAGTAACTCTCCTGGTCATTGCTGCAGTCCTCTGGGGCAACACTGAAGGTAAGAAACATTAAAACACCTAGTTTCATGGAACACATCTTGCAGTTTCTCAGAAGCATCCTGCAGCATTTCAGACTGAAACTTCTTCTGAATTAATTAATAAGGAAAGTGCCATTCTTGGCTTTTTCTATGCTGGCTTGCTTTTCTTAGGGATGTAGTTATAGTAACTGTGGGAGCAAGTTCCCGTAAGTCTAGAAATGCTCAGAAACAGGCCAAGTTTTGTTCTTGCACAGGGCCAAATGCATATAGAGTGGAGGGCTTTTCTGTGAAAAGCGTAGCTAATGCCATCCTTTCATTCTCAGCTTTTTCAGACACAGCTGTGGACTGCTGTCTGACCACCAAGGACACTCGTATTCCAATACAGATTGTTGCATCCTACTTTCACCAAACCACAGAGAGTGGTTGTGCCATTCCAGCTACTGTGTAAGTTCCAGTTCAGGCTCTTTATTGGCATTTATGGTTCCATGAAGAAACTTTAACATCCATGGTTCTTTATACTGACAAAGTTTATTAAAATGTTCTTCATACTATGAAAAAGGGTTCTTTTTTTAAGAACTGCTCACTGAGAGGTTCTACCAAAAATGGTTCTCTATGAAAACCGCCTTTTGGAAGCTTTATTTTTAAGAGTTTTGACTTCTGTATTATATTCTATATTATACTGTATTGATTCTATATTAATGTATGTTTCCTTTCTGTTCCCATAGGTTCATCACAAAAAAGGACAAGAAACTCTGCGCTCCACCAGAGAAAAACTCCTGGATTACCAAGATCATCACACACTTAGAGAAGAAGAGAACTTCTCAGTAGGAACACAGGTACAAAAAAACTTTCCCTCTTCAAGCTTTTAGTTCTGCTCTCGTTAGTTCTGTGACATCTCACAGACATATTCAAAGCTAAATCAGACATTTTACAGAAGTCGTGCAGTTCTTCTTCCTTGAAACCCTTTTCTGGCTCCTGATAACAGAAATGTAATCTGGTTTCGTTTTCTTGCTTCACAGATGGGAGCTGAGCATGATGACCCTGTAACTGCACTGAGCGACACTGACACTGACGGACAGGAAGTGACTACTCTTAATCATTAACTGCCACGGTGGTTTTTAAAAGTTATTTACAAAGTGTTTTGGAAACCATGCAGATTTGGGGAATCCATGGTGGTCAGACTTTGTAAATGATTAAAAGCTGATATGCTATTTGTTTATATTTGACTGTATTGTTTTACTGTAGCAATTCTGAGTCTCATACATTTGCATGAATTATCCTGTAAGCTGTGTCTGTATTTTTAGAACTTCTATTAATGTATGTAGCATACTTTGTATGACTGGAATTTTTCTAAGAATGATTTAAATAAATTCATTTTGTTAAATCTCCTGTGCATTGCAATTATTCAATCAAACGCACCTCACAATTATGGATGTTTATAGTAATATGCCTTATTCAAAAGTCCTGTTCAAAAAAAATTTGGGCTCAGTAAGATTTTTTTTTTTGATTCTTTACAAAAGCCTCTCATGCTCATCGAGGCTGCATATATTGGATTAAAAATACAGTAAAAGCTGTAATATTGTGAAATATTTTTACTGTTTAAAATAAGCATTTTTTGTTGGTGAATGTATTTTAAAATATAATTTATTCATATGATGTATAAAGCTGAATTTTTAGTAGCATTACTCCAGTATTCATTGTCACATGACCCTTCAGAACTCATTCTAATATGACTTTTTTTTTTTTTATCAATGTTGAAATCAGTTGTGCTGCTTAATATTTCTTAGAAACCGTCAAACGTTTTTGTGAGGATTCTTTAATTTTTTTTTGTAATATCACTTTTTTGATCAATTTAATCCATGATTGCCAAATAACAATATTAATCTCTTTTTTTTTTTTTTTTTTTTAATCTTACTGACTCCAAACTTTTGTATGATAGTGCATGAAATGGTAGAAAAATTTTCTCATTTTAAATTTAGTAGATGCCTGTAAATTTTCACATGGCAAGTAATAACAATACCGAATGTTTATGCACAGGATTGCTGTCACAATCAGATGTTTGTGATGTCAAACGCTTGAGTGATGATAAGCGGCACATAAAAAGATTGTGTGCCACCTGAAATTGCTGGGACTTTCCTGTCTTATTCAAATGCACAATGGCTGTGCTGCACATAAAGGGATGTTTACACCCACAAGACATTTAGATTTGCTCAGAGTGCTGCACATTTAAGCATTTACTCAAATAACTCTCAGTTTACAACCTTAATATTCAGCCAATCTATTTAAACCTGCTATAAACCCAACAGAATTCACTGTGTGCTTTCCAATCCCGCACATGACCCAATAATAAACTTTTTGACACTGAGTAAACATTAACAGTAGTTATGCAACATTTTTTTAACCCAGTGGAATCCCCAGTTCTGTATTGACAAGGATCAGTATCTAGAAGCCGACCAAACGGTTTGTCAGGTTTATCTGAGCTGCTTCTTCAGTCATATCGAAACATTTGCCAGTCTGGTGTCCTTTGAGTGAGAAAGTGTGTGAGAGTCTGTGAGAGTTTCTATGTGGGTTCAAGCGGAGAAGAGGAAAAGAGAGCGAGGAACAGATACACAGAATGTGATGCATTGTGCCGTAAATTCGGCCCTCCTTCAAAAAAAAAAAAAAAATAAAAAAATCTTTTGTCCAGGTCACAACCTCTGCTGCTTTGACAATTGTTTTTTACAGGACAGGGGAGGGACTATGATAGACATCTGTGTAATAATGAAACTTAAGATTGTCCTATAAAGCAGGGGAGCGATGGAGCAGTGAGAGGAGAGTGTCAGAGAAGAGACAAAGATCCTCCAGCTGCTTCAGCAGGACAGACGAGACACTTGTTCCACCATCTCATCTCCTGCGGTTACCATGGCTTCAGCCCTCGTATCTGCGCTGAGCGTGATTCTCTGTGCGTTGGCACTCATTCTCCACTGCAGTCCAGCAGGTAAGTCATGTTTTCTTCCTTCATCTGTTTTACATGCTTCATGAGTGCATGGTGTATGTGATCTATTTGTTCATTTATTTCTTCTGATCCATTATATATGATAGCAGATGTGTCACACAACTCAACAATTCTAATTAGATTAATTAAAATCTAATCATCTAAAAAGATTCAAACTGTGAGTCATCTCAACAGTGATCAGTCAGTTTATTTATAATTATATATATATATATATATATATATCATATTATTATAAATTATATTATTATTATTATGACATATACACGGTTTTATTTATAAATTAAAAAATCTAATTATATATATATATATATATATATATATATTAAACATATACTATTAATCTTTTAACCAAATTTATAAAATTTAATATAATAACCAATAATATAACACTTTTTTTCAATAATTTGAAAACGTTTTGAGAAATCCTATATACAGTAGGAATTTCGTTCAAATGCCTTTTAAAAAAATAGCAAAAACAAATATATAAATAAAAATGAATTAGCATGTCTTAAACCACTGTAAACAGTTTGTCTGCTATGACAATGAGCTTTTTATTTGTAGTTAGTTATTACTCCCACTAGATTCCAGCTGTGCATTGCACATATGTTTCGGTTTATTGCAAACTATATAAGTACAGCATAATTCACAATAAAAGTTTTGATCCAAGACACCTCCTTTTTTCTTACATACAGACTTCTCTAGAGGCAGACACCCATTTTCCTGTATTTCCATCTCTTGTCCCTAATCGTTTTTCTCATATGTCTCAATCTCTCTCAGAGGCTCAGGCAGACTTAGCATTGGACTGCTGCCTGACGGTTAGCCACAAAGTCATCCCTAAACATGTCCTCCTCACTTACCGGAGGCAGTTCAGATTTGACGGCTGCCCCCGAGATGCTGTTGTGTAAGTATATCCTTCAAAGGAATCTATTGGGCTGGCTCATGTGTGGGAGCCTGGGAGTGAACTCAACTATTTATGATCACATTTTCAAACAAAGCAGATGTGAAAGAGCCTATTTAATGGGGAATTCCATTGCGCTTAACATACAATTGTCTACTGTTCCAGTCAAATAATATGCAAAAATCAACTCTCTTTCAGATTCATAACCAGGAAAGGTTTGAATCTTTGTGCCCCACCTGCAGAGGATGAGCAGTGGGTTAAAGAGACGATCAAGTTTCTGGACACCAGGCTCAGGAAGTGCAAAGAAACCAAATTTTATGTATGTAATTCACCGCAGATTCATCACAGCTTCACAGTTTTGTTTCCTCAGTCATCTTCTGTAGTATCTGATGACATAAAGCTGGTTGCACAACAGCTCGTCATTGTTATTACACGAGCCCTGCAGCAG
This sequence comes from Tor tambroides, assembly GCA_021397915.2. Taxonomy (NCBI): domain Eukaryota; kingdom Metazoa; phylum Chordata; class Actinopteri; order Cypriniformes; family Cyprinidae; genus Tor; species Tor tambroides. Next base: position 19,482 of record JAFVLL020017589.1, on the reverse strand, counting down.
GTCACTTTCTCCTTTCTGGTTTTCATCTGACTCATGACATTGTTTATATGTAGTAGATCACGATTTGGATGTTATAGTCTTACTCGTACAAAACCACAAACTATTCAGCTGTGAAACCACAAGCCAAAACATCCTCCTATGGCAAAGCTTTAAGCCGACCGCCAACAATGAGGACTCAGATTGTGGTGCATGTTGCATTATACATGTGCAGCAAATCTATATTAAAAATGATTCAAATAAGAACTGTTAGAAGAATTCAATTCAAGTGAAAATGTAAAAGTGTAACATCTCTTTATAAGCAGGCTTTAACTAATGGTTTTCTCTGTGTTCTTTCATTTCAGGAGAAACGCTGTCATGCCCTGAAGAATTTGTCTTTTTGAGTGAACAAATACAGATTCATATATACTTTTAATGGCAGCTGATGTAGTCATTGTGACATAGCTTAATTCAGTTTCTGTAACACATTTAGGTTCAGCATTTTCAACCTAAATTATCAAAACTCTCCAAGTCGTCTGATCTTCCCTGTAGTTGATTTTGTGTGAACATATTACTCTGTTTTTTCTATTTTGATGTAATCATCTTGTTGCATTTTTAAAGTGAATAAATGGGTTGACAAAAATATTGTATTCTTCATATTAATTCCTGACTTTATAGACATGATAAATGCATAAACACATGGTAAAGTGTATATTTAAAAACTTCTCACACACATAAACACACATTCATCTATCTAAACAGGGAATTGCACTTAACTGTACTGTAAGACTAAATAGAATTACCATAATCTCTCCTAAACCCCAACTTTGACTATTTAAAACTGAATAAAAGTATTATTTACATAGTCTCTTTATTAATCACTTTCCATTTTTGTACACAGTATTGTACCCAAATGAACGTCTAGGTCAGAAACACACAAATGTGTGTAAAAGGGAACTTTTTATTGGGTCCTTAAAGTGAATTCCAATGATTACAAAATACAACTAAAATACAACTTTTGGAAGTCCATAAAGACATTATTTAGCGTCTGCGTTAAGATTTTGCTGCTGCTTGAGAGACTCTGTCTGATTTTATTACCTCAAATCCACAGCTGCGAGGTCATTCAACCACACGCACCAGCGCTAAACGCCACTGAGCGGCGCTAATGAGGCGATCTATTCTGTGTAGCGCCTTCGCGCCAACACGAAGAAGAGGATTCACTATACCAACGCCACGTTATGGCACGAATATCATCCTCTCACGTCGCATTTCAGTTTATATGTATAATTATTATGCTCTTAAATGACGGAACTATCTGTAATGTAGGTAAGTGAGCTTTGAGCGAATGAAATATCAGTAAGACAGTCCGTGTGCAACACAAAACAAAATCAGCTAGCTGGACAACTGCTAGCAAACATCTTGTTGCCATGGAGAAACAGCTTGAATGTACACTGAAGACATACATTAGTGGTCTTAATTAATTTTGTATTAATTAATACCTTAATGAGTATTTACATAAACCCTTATATTCCAAACGCAACAGTACTACAAATGTACATACACAAATGCAAATATGTAGTCAATAGCCTATGAATGTATGATTATTTCAGTTTTTCAGCCTGCGTTTATTCTGGCATCTGGTCCGAGAGTATCATCCTTTCTGGTTGGAAATGTCTCTGGCATTTCCTTCAGGCTCAGTGCTGTTTCATCCTCAAATGCAACAGGTAGACATTTTTTCAAAGCATGTCGATGGTATAATAACTGCTATAAACAAATATATGTTTCAGAATCTAGTTTTTGGTCAAAGTTGTGTTTAAGAAAACCCAGAAATGCTGTTAAGATGTTCTGTTCATAATTAATAAATTGTGCATAATTCACTTTTTTTTTTTTTTTTTTAAGACCCTTTAGTTGTCCATGTCTTTTTTCATTAATCATAAGTGTTCCAGATTCAGAACATTTGTTCTGGCTTTACTTTAGGTTTCATGTACTATGTACATTTATTCATTTAGCAGACACTTTTAGTAACTGTATAAAAATATTAAATCTGTAAGCTCTAAGCCGTAATGCTTGGACTTTAATGAATGTTTTCATTGTGAACTTCTTCAGGTAGCATCCCGTCATCATCCTGTAGGCCGGTTTCTCAAACACAGTGGAATCTTTCAAATGAATTAATTGGGAAGGTGAGTTGATTCTGCCACATGAATGGCAGGTTTATGTACGATAGAGGGGCAAAAATTAAATCTCTGTCTTCATTTTGATTAGGAGTTAGAATCAGTTAGAATCAGCAACATGGAAAGAATTTACCGCAGTAAACATGCATCAACACAACAAGCAGTTAACTTGTAAAGTCCCCATTGAAATATCAGGAAAATGAAATCTGTGTTATTAACCTTTATTCCAGTCAACCTGTCATTAAGCAGGGTGTGATCGACACCTACGCATCACGTTTTTATGCATGACTGAAATTCCCCCACTGTTTTCCTGTTTAACCTTATCAGGTAAATAGTTTGTACAGAGATTTATATGAGCTGCAGAACTTGGCCAGGGCAAGTTTAGTGGTCTTTTAGGGGATAACGTAGTAAAATGAGAAATTTGTTTCTTTTCTATTTCACCTCAGCACAGCTGTTTGCAATATTTTTACTACAGACAGTAATCAGTACCTTAGGTCCTTTTTCTGGTGATTTCCACTGAGGTGATATGTCACTTTCTTGTAAGTTGCGGCTTTAAGAAAGCGTCTTCCAAGAATAAATGTGACCGTTCCAACATTTGAAGTCAGTAAGATCGAAGATGCATTAAGTTGATCAAAAGGGATAATAAATAGATTTATAATGTTATAAACAGTTTCTATTTCAAATAAATGCTGTTCTTTTGAATTTTCAAATAATCAAAGAATCCTGAAAAAAATGTTGCACGAAAATATTAAGCAGCACAACAACTTTTTAACATTGATAATAATAAGAAACGTTTCTTGAGCAGCAAATCAACATATTAGAGTGATTTCTGAAGCATCACGTAAGACTGAAGTAATGAATGATGCTGAAAATTCGCCTTTGCATCACAGAAATAAATTACATTTAAAATATATTTAAATAAAATAAAATGATTGTAATAATATTTCACAATATTACTGTTTTTACTGTATTGTTGATCAAATAAATACTGTTTTGGTGAGCAGAAGGGACTTCTTTTAATAAACATTTTAAAAATCATACCAACTCAAAACCTTTGAACTGTGTAAATGTACATTTTCCACAGTTCTTAGACGATACACTTAAACAGACCAGTAGTATGAATCCAATAAATATCTTGTCATGCAAGATATTTAATGAGATGGCTTTATTATAACGTCCACAAGACAGGGTAATAATGTTGTTCGTAATACTTTTCCTTTTAAATGTCCCTTTAAATGATAATATTGTAATATTTGCTTCAGCTCATAGTATGCAATGGATCTGATTTTTTTTTTTTTTTTTTTTTTAAGTTTTTCTATTGTTCATATGAAATCTAGATGTCATCATCCGGTAGACTTCTTCAGTAAACACGATGGGAATATCCCTGACATTCAAGTTTGACAAACTGCAATCACATACCACTTGCAAATTTGCGGTAGGTGTTTTGAATCATGATTATTTAGGGAATCACCTCAAGCAGAATCCTGACCAGAAGGAGCGGCTTACTGTACATTTTTACTGCTTGGTTTCCTTAATGTATAAATCAATGCTTTCCTCATCACACTAAATGACATACATTATTGTTTTGTTGAAATATCTGCCTGAGGCTGTGCCTGAGAACTCTACACCTTAACCAGAAGCCTTCAGTGTCTTGCGTTTCTTCAGAAATCGTAATATGCTGATTTGCTGTTCAAGAAACATTTCTTATTATTATCAATGTTGAAAACAGTTGTGTTGCTTAATATTTCTGCTATAATATTTTTACAATTATTCTTAATTTATTTTGGGATTCTTTGATGAATAGAAAGTTCATAAGAACAGCATTTATTTTAAAAATAAAAATCTTTTGTAATATTAGAAATGTCTTTACTGTCACTTTTGGTCAATTTAATGCATGCAATTCATACACATATATGTAGTTGTTTTTTTTGGTGTTTGGCTTAGTGTTATGTTAGAATCATTATTATACTCTTATACCTTTTGTTCTTTAATATTTTGAATTGTTTTTAGCTTTATTTTTTTGTTTTTCATTTAAATGTTAAGTTTTGAAATTTTGTTGTATGTATTTGTCATTTTTATTTAATTTCTTTATTTTTAAAATGTGTATAGGTAGAGTTTTAGCTTTTAGTTTTGGATCTGTTTTTAGTTGTTTTAATACTACAATTGATTACTTCTGTTGTCCTCATTTGTAAGTCGCTTTGGATAAAAGCGTCTGCTAAATGACTAAATAATAAATAATAATAATAAATAATTTAATGCATCTTTTATGAAACAAAGTATGAATTTATTTTTAAAAATGAGACAATACGCCTGCCGTACTGGAGTGTTGCACTACTGAATACCATTATATTCTCTCTTTTGATTATCATTATATCAGAATGCCATCCTTGTGCGACTGAATCTCAACCGCAGTCTGCAGCTGTGTGGGAATGAAACATCTGTCCCGGACTGCTGCCTGGAGCCGCTGTGTCTCCAGGAGACTCTCCTCGTCTCTGCATGTGTGGATGCAACACCCAAAGCCTCACTCCTTATACAGACCCAGATTTATGCCCAGATCGTCCCCAACAAACCCCCGTCTGGTTCGTGTCTGTTTTCATGTAACTGAATATGAGGTGCTGCTGTACATCCTAGTGGATTTTACTACTGTGGTAATCTTGGACTACCATGAAATACCCTGGATCATTTGCATTAATATAGCAGAAGTAAACTTACAAATGAGGAACATTACGAGCAGTAGAGCATTTCTTTAGTAACAGCAAGGTCATGGGTTCAGTTTCCAGGGAATGCATGAACTGGTCATGTATTTTACTTGAATGCAATGTAATTCACTTCAGTACCATCATTTATACCATGGTACCACTATACTATTTCATAGAGTAATCATTGTACTTTAATGCTCATATACGATATATATAATAATGTCTTTTGTGTGTGTTTTATTTATTTGCAGAAAATAAAACTGTCATTCCCAACCAAGTGTTTGAGCCTCTCGGCCTCTGCCCATGTGATGTTTCCCCAGGCGAGTGTGACATACGCTGCTGTTGTGACCAGGTAATAATTAAAGCATACACAGCTGAATAACTGTTTCTGATATATCAGTACTTTTCACTGGCATTCTGCTGTTTACTCTTTGCTAAGGCCCATGTTAATGATCAGTCCTGGGACCTCATAAACGTGGTGCACATGGCCATTTTGTGCGTACGCTGTTTTCCATGCACATATCTTGGATTTATAAAAAAACTTATGGATGCTCTTGACTGTACGTACGCATTCTTTTTACTGGAGAGAGAAAAGTAATGAAGTAAACAAGGATTTCAAACTCTGTTCTCATTTCGATATACACATTTACTCTCATTAATGGAGATAAGCACTGAAATTACCTAAAGTCATTGCACAGAAGTTAAACAAAAATTATATGAATTTAGACATTTGTAGTGGATGAACTTGATCGCTTTTCCTGTGGCTATGTTCTAATGACAGCAAGGAGTGCAATAGGTGCACAATAATACATCTTTAAACTAAACTGCATGTCTTATGTTATGAGAAAATATAAATATTTAGTAAAAACAATGATCAGTGATGTGCAATTATGGTGGACACTGCTGGACTCAGGGGTCGAACGGTCCGTTGTCCGGTTTGAATATGTTCAATGATAATAGCTTACTGTAGAACCGCAGCTGCACGGAGGTTGATGTCGTGTGTAGTAGGCATCTCCACAACATTATGAAAAATACCACTGTATTTGAAGTATACAATTTAAAGAAAACGGTAAGAGTTACACATTTCCTTTTTAAAATGTCAGTGACACGCCGGGTCAGACAATTGTATTTACACTGGGCTATCTGTTTCCACTAAAAATAGCTAAAAGATGTTCACCTAATCAGCAAAACTGCATAAATTTAATTTGATTTGAATTGTTTAAAACAATTACTACTTGGCCAGTGTAAAACAATGAGATCAACTCTATTCTAAAATATTTATCTGATAACTATTTTAAACAGTTTTGTTTTTATGGATATTTTGATATATTTATTCTAAAACATAACAAGGACATTGGATGATTTTTAGCAATAAAAATTAGGCTAATGTATGGCACAAATGGCATTTATAGTCTGTATCTCATATTTCCTTAATGTCTTTTATCTTTGACGGTGTTAAACATGGTGTCACATGAATGGGAATATGCATGGAAATGATATGCAGATGAGGTTATGCAGCTTATGCATTAAGCTCCATATATGGTTATTTCGGGGAGGAGACGGGGTGGAGATGCACGTAAGCACAATATTCCCCTGGCTTCAATTTATAGATTATTGCGCAGGTTCTGGCGTACGCACGCTTTTATAAATCTGAAAACTTTTGTGCGTATGCAAAATCTAGCTTTGTGCACATGTACACTTTTAGGATGAAACCTACGGAGAGTTTTATAAACGAGGCCCCTGGTTTAGCAACATTTACTGCATAGTTTAATAATTTTATTAAAGAAAAATTACTTGCAGTGTCACAATTCATTTCAGCTCTCATTAGAATAATATCCCCCAAATTAGTTTTTTTCCATTTTATGTTTACTAAAAAATCATGCTGTTTATGGAAATCTATGATTAATTTCTATGGAATGTTTCATAAAGCTGATCTGAGCGAAATATTAACAGAGGGGAATCAGGAAGTCTAAGGTTATCTATGAGTGTTTTTTTTTTCAGGACTGTTCTCAAGAAGTTCTGGGGTTGTTTGCGACTCAGTGTCTTCCTGGACCTTTCGGGGGAAGTTTCAGTCCTGTTCCAGAGTATCAGTGCTCAGCTCAGTCCTCTGAAAATGACCCTGATTGGTTCCCCTTTCTCTGTGTCACCTCCTCCTTGGACAACAACCCCTTTCTGGGACTTTTCTACAATGGTGGGACAGTGTAAGGAGAGGAAGTTTTTTTTGGTGCCTTTTGTTTTGTTTATGTATTATTACACTTATACACTTATAATTCATGCATTAATATTACACTTATGTAAAATGTACAAAAGTTTTGGGTTGGTAAGAAAGAAATTTTTTCTGCTCACCAAGGCTTTATTTTTTTTATTTGTTTATCAAAATACATTGATATTGTGAAATATTATTATTATTTGAAATAATGCTTTTCTACTCCAGTCTTCAGTGCCACATGATCCTTCAGAATATGCTGATTTAGTACTCAACAAACATTTCTTGTGATTCATCAGGATTCTTTGATGAACAGAAAGTTCAAAAGAACTGTACAATGCATATAATGCATTCTTGCAAAATAAAAGTACTAATTTCTGAAAAAAAAACAACCTTACAGATAAATTTGCATGTTTTTACAGCTCTCCAAAGCCTCGTCCATCATTTCAAGCCCTGCAGATGACAGCTCCTGTACCTCCCATTAACTACCGCCAGGGGGATCCAATATTCACTAAGGATGACCAGTACTTCACCATCCCACAGGTTAGATGCAGCAACATTGCTAGTGCATGTATCAGTTTATATGAGTGTGGTGCTTTCGTGCATGTGATATAAATATTAATTCCAGTTGTGTTGTAAGCAGAACTCTGGACTGGGCCAGTGTGCAGAAAATGCTCCAGTGGCATTTTTGGAAAACTTTGAGTCTCAGTGCGTGAGGAGGCTGCAGTCCTGTCCACCACCTTCTGATGACCTGATAGTCGATATTAAAGATGGATGGGGAGGTAGAGAAACAGTATAACATTTTTCTTTCCTATCCTCCTTTTATTATCACAACCGAACACGAGAACATTAACCACAGATGACTATAGTGGTTATAGTCTACCCTCAATGATATGCTGTATTTATGTAAATATAGCTTGAGACTATTGATTGTATTGTCTTTCTGTGCATGCATGCAAATATGCGTATGTGTGACTGTTCATATGTTTGCATATATTCCAGGTATCGTCACAGTCAGTGTTGTGGATGAAATAGCCGATGACCTTAGATTATTTCTGTCAAATTCTCGTGACCCCATATCTGGTCAGTTGCATGAACATTTCCAGCAGTTATTTTTTTTAATACTAAGTATATTAAATATTACATTTAAATATTTTGATTATATTACATTTAAATAGATTTTGATTATTAATATAGTATACAATATCAATAATTTACACTAGTGTTCAAAGGTTTGAGGTCTGTAAGATTTTTTTTTTAAAAGAAATTAACACTTTTATTGAAGTAAAAAAAATGTAGCACGTTTAAAAAAAAAAATATATATAATATAATATATAATATATATAATATATTATATATATTAATATATTATTATTATTATTATATATATTAATATATAATATAATATATATATATATATATAGCACAGCTGTTTCCAACATTTTCAACAATGTTTCTTGAGCACCAAATCAGCATATTTAGAATGATTTCTGAAGGATCATGTGACACTGAAGACTGGAGTAATGATGCTGAAAATTCAGCCTTCCATCACATGGATAATTGCAGTCACATGCAGTCTTGGTGATCTTTAAAAGATCCCAAACCTTTGAATGGTAGTGTACATAGCAAATAATAATACAGAAAATATTACTATCATTTCTCTTTTAGTGACATTGTTGTCAAGATTGACATAAAGTGTAAAGTTGGAAAAATTTTCATTGTGTAATTATTATTATTATTTTTTTTTTTTTAAGTGCCACAACAGTGTGATGTTGTTGTGGCCTTGCGTTACACTCTTTACTGGAGTGAGAACGGCCTCACAGCCATTACTGTGACACGGACCACTGTGAACATCACCGTACCTGGTGAGTCTCACAATATGACACACCTCTTCACAGCACCTGTTTTCTTATGCTCTCCCTATCATTTTTCTCTCTTTCTCTTTTGTCTCCCATCTAGTATCTTTGACCAGAAGATACTCTGCAGTGTTTGTGAATGGAAACGAAACATCTCAATTGAATTCTGGCAATCCAGGTTAAAGGAACTCTCATGATTCACCAGTTTGAGATGCTCAGGAACATTATATTAGGTCAAAAAAGGATTTATCATGCATTACACTTTTTTTCCCTAATGTTTGTACAGGTTACCAGGTGAAGAGGCCAGTGATTGGTGGTATTTTGGACTCTGATACAGAAGTTATACAGACGGCCCAGATCAATCTCTGGCAACCAGGTATGCATATTCATTAATGCAAAACTACTACTGAAAAAAAAAAGCATTAGTTTGATCCTGTGCTGTGTCCTCTGCAGGTGGAGATGGCCTGTGCTCCTCTGCTGAACTGAGACCAGCTCTGTTTGGGATCAACTCCACGTCAGGCTGTATGATTCCTGTGAGTCTGCTGAATATGACGCAGTGCAGTCAGTTGAGGTGAGTAACACCGCTGAAGGGTTTTGAGCACAATGCCATAGATTCCTGTAGAACAGTTTCATCTGAAAAGGCTTCTTTTGCATGTGGTTTCACAGAGAAACAGTGCGTGACATCCTTGCTGGATTAGTGCCTGCTACACTTGTCTCCACAACAGGAAAACCAAACTTTTCCAACCTATCAGACTGGGTCAACATTACTAGTGAGCGCTACATTATACAATTATCTGTAATATGTATAATATATCAAACTGTTTTAGTCTAGTTATACTTTGTCTTATAAAATGTGTAGTTGCAGCTTTAAATATCGATCAGGCTGTCTACACTGCTGGTCAAATGTTTGAAATAATTTTTTTAAAAAGCATTTTCATTTACATGCACACCAAATCTGCAAAAATACAGTAGTATTGTAAAGTATTATTGCAATTTAAAATAACTTTTTTATTTTCATATAATTTGAAGCATAATTTAATCCTGTGATTCAAAGATGAATTTTTTGTATCGTTCCTCCAGTCTTCAGTGTCACAATATCCTTCAGAAATCATTCTAATATACTGATTTGGTGTTCATTTGTTACAAGTTATTATAGGTGTTCAATTATTATTGTTTTTTAAAATTATTATCAGTGTAGAAAACTGTTTTTGCAGCTTAGTATTTTTGTGGAAACTGTGGATTTTTTTTCAGGAGGAATAGAAATTTCAGAAGAACAATATTTATAAGGGGAAAGGGGAAGTGGTGTGTGGCCAAGTATGGTGACCCATACTCGGAATTTGTGCTCTGCATTTAACCCATCCAAGTGCATGCACACAGTAGTGAACATACACCCGGAGCAGTGGGCAGCCAATGCTGCGGCGCCCGGGGAGCAGTTGGGGGTTTGGTGCCTTGCTCAAGGGTCTCACCTCAGTCGTGGTATTGAGGGTGGAGAGAGTGCTCCCCCCACCTACAATCCCTGCCGGACCTGAGACTCGAACCCACGACCTTTGGGTTACAAGTCCAACTCTCTATCCATTATTTGTAAAAACTTTTACTGTCATTTTTGATCATTTTAATGTGTTTTTGCTGTATAAAAGTATTCATTTCTTAAAAAAAAAAACCCTTACCCTAAACTTTTGAATGGCAGTGTTTCACGGTTTCCACAAGAATATTAAGCAGCGAAATTGTTTTGAACATTGATTATAATAATAGGAAATGTTTCTTGCGCAGCAAATCAGCATATTAGAATGATTATAATTACACTGAAGACTGGAGTAATGATGCTGAAAATTCAGCTTTGTCATTTTAGGAATAAATTACATTTCAATACGATATGTTCTAATAGAAAGCATTTTAAATCACAATAATATTTCACAGTATTACTGTTTTTACTGTATTTTTGTAAAAACTTGATGAGCAGAAGAGACTTCTTTCAAAAACATCAAAAATCCACCTGAAAAAGCTGAACACTGCTGTAAAGGATTGAATGAAAACTCTTCTTGCTCTTTTATTTCAGCTTCAGTGCAGAACTCCAGTCAGCCAGCAGAGAGCAGCGATGGAGAGTGCTCTGCTGTTCCCACCCGCCTCCACATCCACGTGTGGAGCGGCATCATGGGAAGTGTGCAGGGTGTGCCTCAGACATTCATCCAGGCAGTGGAGATTAGGTACAGGACTGCTTCATTCAGCCTTGTAATGTTCTTATCATCTCACTTTCCTGATAGCAAACATGATAGCGTTTCATTAATGTTTGAGTGTGATGTCTGGATGCATATACAGACTTTTGATACTTTGAGACCGTTCTGTTTTGCATTCACTTTTTTCCAATTTTCAGTTTCATAGAAGCAACATGGAGAATAGAGTGTGGTATGGGCAGGGTGAACCCATGTTTAAACCCAGAGCTAATGCAAAATTTCCCTGTGACCTCGTCTGTGACCTTTACTGACAATCCTCTTATTACACAACCCCCTAGATCCAGGTGGGTCCTACACGGCACGCACACATATAATTGAGATTACTGTATAGATACAGTTGGATTTTAATTTCTAAATGTATTTATGTTTACAGTTTCAATTTATAGCTTGCATGTACAACATTATTTCACAAGTCCATATAAGTCATGCAGTCTCATGAACTCTGAATCTTCTCTGCTGCAGGTTCAGTATTAACTTCACCGAGTTTGACTGTGACAGGAACGATGTGTGCTGGCCCGAGCTGGCTTTCCCTCTCACAAGATACTATACTGGTGAGGGCTTGGATTTTTTGATGGTTACTAATAGAACGAGACTGAAATAACCTTGAAAACACTTGACACTTGATGTACTACCAGTATATCATTTTTGTTTTTTGCTATGTGTTGGATTCTTTGCTGAAGTTGTAGCACATTCTTAAAATAAGTTATCGCTCATGTTTTGGTATATTTGAATGGTTGATGTGACATATGAAGCATTAACAGTAGTCTCCTGCAGTGTGACATGCTAGACCTCATCTGCAACTATTTTAAAACTTCTTTTTTGTAATTCTTGTGTAGACAGTTGTTATGAGCTCATTTTTGGGGACAACAAAATATGTATGCTTTAAAAATGTAGTTATTCACACTGCAGAAGTGTTTAGGCATAGCACCTAAACATACATTTTCTCTTTTACAAAAAATGTATATATTTTTTTTAAACCTAAAACCTTAATTCAGTCTTAAAGTATGAATTATGAATTTGACACTTTTTATTTATTTATTTATTTATTTTGCAGGTGAGCCATATTCCCAGGCTCTGGCTAAAGGTCTCATTCTAGTGTTCTTCTTCATCGCTGCGTCTGTTTTAGGAACACCATGGAGACAAATCAGACAGGCATGGAATACCGCTTCATTATGAAAGAAAGCAAGAGAAAGAAAAAGAAAATGATCTATCAAATAGAATTTGATATTCAGTTGTAAATAGCTGTAAAGATATTATTTATTTTCCTTTTCTGGTTTGTAAAAAATTTTTATGCATTATTTATTATGTTTTTAAAACTTTTGTAGGTCACGTGTATTATGTACAAAGAACTTTTGTACTTTTTTTTATTAAACATTGAATGCAAAATACAAAATGCATATATTTCATATGTAAAAACATTTTTTTGTTTCTTACAGTTCTATATATGTACAACAAACTATCACATATAATAATAATAATAATAATACTAACTAATGATGATAATAGCAACAACACCAATATTAATTGCTATTTATAATATCATTATTTTTTATAAGTAAAAACACTATTTAGTTTCATACATTACGATATATGTAACAAGCTATCACATATAATAATAATAATAATAATAATAATTGTTATTATTTTGTTTTTTCCTCTAATATATTTAACAAACTATCACTATATAGTAAATGATAATAATAAGCAGCACTAATCATATTATTCTTGTTATTGTTTGTAAAACCAATGTTTTGTTTCTTCCACCACTATATATGTATCAAACTATCGTATATAATAATAATAGTAACTAATAATAATTGCAGCAATAATTTTAATAATTATTATAAATCAATTACATGTATTCTACTATATATTTAACAAACTATTGCAGATATTATTATTATGTTTAATTACAACTAATATATAATATAAATGTTTAATAATCACTAATATATGTAACAAACAATCATTATAGAACTACTACTACTACTACTACTACTAATAATAATAACAGCAACAACAATAATATTATTGTTTGTATTGTTTTATATATCTTTAGCCATTTTCAAAAAAAACATCTAAAGACACATTTTTCGCCATCACCAATACTAGCACTTACCTATTCTATTCTATTCTATTCAGTCTAATTTACTTAAAAAAAAAAACACTTTGCAATGTGCACTGTGCTAGACTAACTGAGACTGGTCACAGCACTTGTGTATTGTTGCTCTCTCGTTGGTCTGATTGCTTCTACTTTGTAAGTCGCTATTTGGATAAAAGCGTCTACTAAATGTAAATGTAAATATGTAAAAGCATTGTCTTGTTTCTTCCACTACTGTATTTATAACAAATAATAATAATAGTAGCTAATAAGAGTAATCCACTAAAATAAGTTCACTAAAATATATGTAGCAAACTGTCACATATAATACTACTACTACTACTTATGATAATAATTACATAAGACATATCCTAATGATGTGATAGATTATGTATTCATTTCATAAATTGTATAATATGGAAGATTGGTCCCGCAGCGCCCCCAGCGGTAGAGACGCAGCGCAACTGGTGGGAGGGACATGAAACATCACTGAGCGCTCGCAGCCTCCCTGTGTCTCTGACTCTAGAGCTGATTTTTAGACAGTTATTCCTGGTGTACTCGTGGCGACATGAGCGGAAGAGTTGGAGATCTGAGCGTGAAACAAGCCGAAGCTTTGGCTCAGGTGAATTCTTATTCTTTTATTCCTGTCAAGAGTATGTCTTGGATTTATTTGCTCCGGGTTTTGGAATGAAACATTCTCTCGATCAGAGAGGCCACACTCACCGCAGATGAAAACAGCCGAACCACACTCGTTCTGAATGCAGAATCAGTAGACTTTTACAAGAGTACAAAAGTGTTAGTTAATCGCTCTTTTGCTGAGTTGTGTAAATTACGTAACTGCTGAAGTTTGCAGTGTTGCCAGCACGTGAATAGATGTTGCTAACGGATGTGCATGTGCAACTTCTTACTGTGACACTGCATAATTATTCATCTGTTTTCTTAAGTTTCGAGAGAATGTGAAGGATATTCTACCCCAGTGTCCATCCCAGAGTGACCACTTTCTGCTCCGATGGCTGAGAGGTGAGCTACTTCACTCACATTCAAGATGCACAGTGAACAATTAGCAGGTTAAATATTAATTTCCTGCTTCAGTTCTTGTTGAATGAAAGAGAGAGAGAAATTCCCTCTGTTCTATACTAATATATACATAAATTCTTTTTTTTTTTAGTTTGAGAACAGTCTTAAGTCTCTGTTTCATAGATATTAATATTATAACAGGCATTGATAAGCTTAATTAATGTAAAAGAATGTGCATGACGACTGTGGAATGACTCTATTAATCTATAATGACAACTATTAAATCTAAACTGATACTGCCTAAAGAAAAGAATTGTATAGAATGATAAAAGATGTTATAGAACGATCGTGTCTGTAGAATAGAAGCACAAAATACAATTTGTTAAATAGAATGACCATATGTATGTGTAATCTAACCTATAAAACAGAACCATATAGAATGGTATTATCAATAGAGTTGAATCTTACAGAACAATTCGGCGTATTTAATATATAATGTCATAGAATAGAATTTCATGGAATGATACAGTCTGTAGAATAGAATCACAGGTTTTCTAACATAATTCACACAAGATTCTAGAAAGAGACCACATGTCCTGTACTGGCTCGTGTTCAGACAGTATGAATCGGTGTAATCGGATCAATGCTGCGTGTATCTCTGCAGTGAGGAACGGCGAGGAGTTAAAGTTTCTCTAAGTTTATCATTTGTTCCTCTGTTGAAAGTTGTTTCAATCGTCTGCTAAATGTATATGGTCTCTAAACTTTTAGCTGACCCTCTAGAGTGGCGTTTGGACACCTCGCTGGTGGCCTTGCAGAGGCTGCTCTTGGGTTTTGACAAAGGCTGTTTTGTGTTTCTGGATGCAGCCAGTCTTCTGCGGGGATTTCTAGGCACCAGACAGAGACTAGCAGCACAGATTTTATGCAGGACTGCTGATGGAATTGTTTAATTAATTACTACATTCATATAAACAGTGACACCATCCATGCATGGTGCTCGAGAATGTCATTAATCATGACTGTGACCTGGGTTATTCATATATGCACTTCTGCATACCAGTATTATAATTTTTTGTGCTGCGTTAGAGACTATTGACACATGCACATTTCGTTAATAAAGGCTGTAGTGCCTCGCAAGAGTTGATAAGATAAAACCCGATTGTGAAACACGTCATTGAGGTCTGCAGTGATGTGATATGAGTTCACTGCTGTATAAGATTGAGTGCACAGGTACTATAGTTCATGCGTTTACATGCATATATACATGCGCATACATACTGTTCAAAGGTTTAGGAGCAGTAATTTTTTTTTTTTGTTGTAGGAAATTAACACTTTTTGTTAAGCAAGTATGCTTAAGTTGATCAAAAGTGACAATACATGAGAGGTATGCCAGTTTCCACCAAAATATTAAGCAGCACAACTGTTTTCAGCGTTGACAATAATTAGAAATGTTTCTTGAGCAGCATATTAGAATGATTTCTGAAAGATCATGTGACACTGAAGGCAGGAGTTATGATGCTGAAAATTCAGATTTGCATCACAGGAATAAATTACATTTTAAAATCTATTGCAATAGAAAACAGTTATTTTAAATTGTAATAATATTTCACAATATTACAGTTTTTACTGAATTTTTGATCAAATAAACAGCCTTTGTGAACATAAGAGACTTCTTTTAAAAACATCACCATCTGAAACGTTGACTACTTTAAATTAATGAATGAACTTGCTTTTGAATGGCAGTGTATGTAACTTGCTAAATAAGTCTTATATCACTTTTATTTTTGCTTATGCTAATAGGAATTTATGCAAAGCCTTAACCTCAGTGTGCGTAACTCATCCTGCACTATTTGTGCAACAAACACCAGCATTATCTGTTACTTTTTCCAAGCGATTAGACACATTGGCTTAATTTTGGACAATAAAATGGGTGAGAATATCTCACAGACTCATTGAAGCCCTATCTAGTGACCAGAGTGTCAGAGATATCAAGAAACTTGGGGATGAGCCAGTAAGCAAACACCTAGCAACCACCCAGAACACCCTGGCAACTGCATTAGCAACATTCTAAAAAAAAAACACACCAACACGCCCTGGCAACCACCCAAATCATTGTAACATAGTGGCGGTGATTTCTGCACAGGCAAATACTATAAACATACTATATTTAAAAAAAAAAGTTTTTTTTTTTTTAATCAAACTGAATTAACATTTACATTAATATTTGTTTTAACAATTTTTGTTGAAAGTGTGTGTGTGTTGTGTATTATTGATACATGTATACATTTTATTTTGTCATGTTTATAATAACTAATATAATTATACTAAGATTTAATATATAAATATAATCTATTATATATTAAGTAATTCTAGTATAATTATTTTTTACTTTTATTATTATGATTATTATAATTTCTAGTACTGAGTTTGTCTAGTACTGATAACTAAATTACTTTGATTAATGGTGTATTTTAGAAGAGAAGGCACTGTATCCTCCATTAAAAGTATTCTTAAGCAGTTGACATATCCATTCCACAAAACACTGAGCGCTTTTGTCAGCTGTCACATAATCTTCTTTATGAGTATTAAATACTTATGTATGACTCCATGTCTGAATAATTCTGGGTCAGTCGTGTCTCTAGGCCAGTCAGGTACAGACAAGTGTGACTATATGGCAGTAAAACTAATCCACTGACTTTACAGGATTGTGGGAATGAAATTGGGTTGGGTTGAATTTGTAATTAATGTATTTTGTGGTAATACTTGTTTGAGGATAGGCTTTTCCCTCCGAAGTAAGCCTATCTATATGGGAATATGTTGAAGGTCAGCACACTGCGACCTAACTAGTCTGCTCATGGGCCTGCAGGTCTGCAAACTTTCCCTCTTTTCAACTGAACAGTTAATCTGTTACCAAGTAGTAACTTTCAGTGGCACAAGGCTTCCAGTTATGTGCAGGGTATCTTGACTGAGTTAAGACACATGAAAGCTTGTTTTGCGGAGTAAGGATGTTGAGGAAAGTCATGTGCACAGCATGTTTACTCTTCTTACTGTAAGTGTGCCTCAAGTCTTGTGGTTAAAGATTAGGGCTGGAAACTAATGGTTTGTAGGTTCAAATCCTGCAAGACACTTAAGCTTCCTGTAATAAATTAGTTATAATGGATGAAAAACGGTTAAGTTTAGTTTTTTTCCCTCTACATTTTTAAACTAATCTTTTTTGCAACTTGTCTTTCTTGTTTTACAGCCAGAAATTTCAGTCTTCAGAAATCTGAGGCCATGCTGCGCAAGGTATTTTCAATATTTACGATTTTCAATATTTACGCTACTGTGCAAAGTTTGGGAGCAGTAAGAATCTGTTTTGAAAGAAGGGTTATTTTCACCAAGGTGGAAAAATTTTATATATATATATAGAATTATACTATATACTAAATTATAATACTATAAGATCAGCAGATATTTTTTTATTATTAGTTAAAAATAATTGTGCTGCTAAATGAAGTGTGAAAGTGATTTTTTTTCAGGATTTTTTTTTGATGAATCAAAAGTTAAAGAATAGCATTTCTTTTGTGACATTATAAATGTCTTTACTGTCGCTTCTGATCAATTTAATTTAAAACAATCTTACTGACCCTAAAGTTTATGAACAGTAATGTATATCGTCATATTTAAAGTTGCTATTAATTCAGTGTGTAAACAAACTCACTATTTTTGTAATTTAAGTTCATAATCCTGAATAATGTGTAGTTCTTTAACCTTTGGGGCACAGACTGTGTCAAACTGTACTGAAAGAAGAACATTTCTGTGAATCTCTGGATTCATTAAGTGTGATGAATTTGGGTGTGACTGACCTTCACAAAGCCAGGCTTTATGTCAGTGTTTGGTGTACATTACCCAAAGGCTTTAAATGACATGTTGAATAACTCTATGTAATATGATCTCACTAATATTAGGCCCGTTTACACCTGGTGAAACTCTTGTGATTGGATTTCAAAGAGAGGATTGCTGATTTCATCACTCACAGCATCAGTTTATTGCTGTGTGTTGATAAAGCTCTAAAAACAACAAAAAAAAAAGTCAATGTTTTTCATAGAAGTCTCTTATGTTCACCAAGGCTGCATTTATTTGATCAAAAATACAGTAAAAACAGCAATATTATGAAATAGTATTAAAATTCAAGTAATTGTTATAAATTGTAATTTATTACTGTAATGCAAAGCTGAAGTTTCAGAATTTTCCAGTTTTCAGTGTCACATGAATCCTTCAGAAATCATTCTAATATGCTGATTTGCTATTCAGGAAAGATTTCTTATTATTATTAGCAGTGTTGAAAATAGTTGTGCTGATTAATATTTTGTGGAAACTGTGATACTCTAACATTCAAAAGTTTGGGGTCATGTGACACTGAAGACTAGAGTAATGATGCTGAAAATAGAAAAAACAGTTTTTACTGTAATTTAGGTTGAATAAATGCATCCTTGGTGTGCATAAGAGACGACTTCTTTTTCAAAAACATAAAACTTTTTCTGGGCTTGCAGTTATATTATTAATCCGTAATAATAACAGAAGTATTCATGCAGCATCTTTGAATAGAATGTGGTGCAGATAGCAGTTCTGCAGTCAAGTGTGCTTTTCAGGTTTTAATTAATGTGTCACGTCACTGCCTAATCACAGCTTATGGGCGATTACAGCGTGATCGTTCTATGCTATTGGGTGTTCAAAGTGCTGTTTGCTTTCCCATTGTGTGAGTGATGCTTCTGTAGTCCATGGGTCTTTTATTACAGACCTTTTGCTCGCCATCTTGTTGTATCTCTGAACTCTGTTACCAGTATCCATTGAACCTCAGGTCAAAGCACAGCGGTATCTAACTAACACAGAGACTTATGGCGGCAAATTATGTTGTTTAGACAGAACTGATAACGCTGTCAAAGTTTGCTGTGATGATGGTTTTTAGTCCTGATCATGTAAATACAGTTTTAGGGCCAAAACACAGGCATGTTCTTAATCATGTGTTGTTTTTCATGTGCAGCACATGGAATTTCGGAAACACTTGAAAGTTGACACTATCCTCACGGAGTGGCAGGTGCCAGAGGTATGACGCATTTGTTTTATGATTAAAGAACACATGTATTTGATATATGTAACATATCTATATATGTATATATGTATATATGTATGTATATATATATCTATATATATATATATATATATATATATATATATATATATACATA
>JAFVLL020017588.1:0-12042 GCA_021397915.2 Tor tambroides | reverse complement strand
ACCAAGATTTTTGACTTGATTTTTAGTAGTTTGACCCCTAGAGTCAAGATATGCATTCACCTTGAGAACTTCATCTTTGTTTCCAAATGCAATGATTTAAGTTTTCTCCTTGTTTAACTGAAGAAGGTTTTGGCACATCCAACTGTTAATTTCATCAATGCATTGGCAGAGGGAGTCGATGGGGCTGTAGTCATTTGGAGATAAGGCTAGGTAAATCTGGGTATCATCTGCATAGCTGTGATAGGCAATTTGGTTTTTCCTCATTATCTGACTGATATGGATGTATTCTTCTGTGTTTGCATAGTTTTATAAATAAATTACCTTCCGAATCTGATGAAATGGGGCAAGTTGAGTTCCAGATGAATATTACAATAAACCCAAACTCACAGCAATATGCAGCGATGGAGTTTGAGACACTCCACACATGTAAATAATCACAGTTCATGTGGAGCAGCATTTACTGTAAACGGAGTCACTCTGAGACGCACGTGTGTAACCTACACGCATGCAAATAATTAAAGTGCATATAGGTTATTAAACCTGCATTGCATATATTTATTTAATTTAATCATAGCGTTTGTCATTTCACAATAGCATTATGCTTTATGATTTTTAAATGGGTTGAATATATTATGCAGCCTTGGAAAATGGTCTAATAATTAGGGATGCACCGAAATGAAAATTCTTGTCCACAGCCGAACAAAATGAAACACTCGGCCGAAGGACGAATACCGAACACGGTTTTTTGCATTTTTTTTTCGCCCATGTAGGCCTATTTTGCCATTTTTTTTTCACTATTGCGGAAATTAAATAGCTAAAATGTGCTTTTTACTGTTTTGTCCTGCTTTTTAAATAAAAAAAAATTAATTACAAAACAACAATTTAAAAATATTTACTTAACACTGAACATTTTTTTTACATTTTATCAGACATTATACCAACAAAGCACAATTTAACTTAAAATTAATAAGTTACTGAATTAATATTTTTTTGGCCATTTTTGAGACCCCCTTCTTGAATCAAGCATGTATTTTTTACTGTACAAATAAATGCAGCCTTGCTGAGCAGAAGAGACGTCTTTTAAAACATTAGAATATATTACAGATCCCAATTTGAATACTGTGTGAATGTTATAATAAATGGATAGAGCTGTTGTAGGGTAATTATTATTATTATTATCATTATTATTGTCTTATTTTATTATTTTATTTTACAGAACAACAGTAAAATTACAATACTGACATTTATGAATGTTAATGGAGTTGTTGCTTTTTCTTAGATTTTATTTTGGGAGAAACCCACAGGAAGACCTTAGTGCTTCTTTTTGTTGACAACAGCATGCGGATATTTAAATGATTCTCATTACGAATTTGGGAAGATGTTTGTTGCTCGTATCACATTGTCACATGTCCTTAAAAAAATGATAAAAATGTTACTGAGCAAATGACGAGTAACAGTGTTTTAACGTAGATTTTTCTCGCGCTTTGGACTTTGAACCCTGGCGCTGCCAGCTCGTGCAGCGCTTTTTGAATACATGCAATCCGTGTGTGTATTTGAAAACATAACATTCTGCAGTTTATTTACTAATCGTTTGAGGCCATTTTGCGATTCCAATCATCATACAGTAACCAGCAACAACCACCCCTCCCTTCCTCTTCTCATCGGAGACATGAGATGCAGCGCTAAACAGTCTCTCGCTGTCGGTGTTTTGTGCTTGTAATGATTTTTGCGTCTTTCGCTGACTTTCACACTGCAGGCGTGTTTGCTGCATTAGTGCACGCTTCTATTTTATCGTGTCACGTCATTGTACGGTACAGTTTATTCGGTCTTTTTGCTTAATTTCGGTTGCCGAACATTCGGTGCATCCCTACTAATAATAGTTTCATGGATTCATTCTTGTCCGTGGAATGTGCTACTTTCTGTATTTTGCTGGTTACTCGACATGAGCACATTGCAGTCGAGGATTTTTAAAGATCGAGTACTCCAGTTGAATTGAGGAATCGTGATGGCTAGGGCTGTGTGATTAAGCGAAATCGAACCGCAATCGCAATTTGAGGTGTTGCGATTTGCTAATTGCAAAGCCTGCGATGTGGACACGATATGACTGTTCCAGAGCTAACGCGAATGCTTGACTGCCAGCCTTAAGTGGCAGTCTTACTAACCAATTGAGTGAACACACCTCTATTCTCCCCAATCAGCATTGCTCTAGCCAACTGCATAAACGCCCACCATTAAAAACAAATAAAAACAAATAAAAAGCGCGCACACGAGAGAGCGAGTGGGATTATGGCATCTACAGGGTCAGATCGATAGCAAGGCAAATTAATACTAAAGGAAAAAAACTTATGCAATATGAGATTACTTCGGCTTTCGAAATGACAGACGCTGAACAAAAAAGGTAATTTGCAAGAGCTGTGCTCACAACGCATAAGAGCTCCCTTATCGGTTCTGCTTTTAGTACTGGAGAATAAAAGATACATTCTTAGATGTTTTTATTAGTACATGGATGTTATCTTACTTATTTTATCTCCCCAAGAGTGTAATTTGAAAGTTTATAATGCATGTTCGCTCTTCCCAATTCGCACACACAGCCTGTATCTCTAAATCCTTCTCATGCTCGCTTCTCTCTGCCCCACACGCCAAGTATCCCGCGTTGCACGGACGAGCTGTTTACACTTGCCGCACATACGCAGCCTGTTTCGTGATGCTCGTTTATACTTGCATCTGGCTCCGCGCAAGTCTCTGGCAATATATGGACGAGGCTTGACACGCGCGCAACCTGTGTCAACTCGTGCCTGGCTCTGCGTTTAAAACAAATGTAAATTCAGTCTAACTGCTTGCTAATTTCACTTGGATGAAATGGAACATTCAGCACATTTTCCACTTGTTCTTAAAATCCCAAATACCTAAAAATGAACAAATCAGCCTGTGTCCTGTGTAATACTTTTATAATTGACTAAAGAAATACAGTTCTTTATTTACACAAAATAAACTAATATTTCCTGTGAAATCCAATAATTAAGTAAATTCTGTAGAAATAGTATTATCATTATAATCTTCCCTGCTGAAAAAACAATAGAACCCCTCCCAAAACACAATAGAAAATTTAGTGGATTTAAAGATTATAATGGGAATTGTATTGATTTTAATATAATGGTGTCTACTGGCATTTGATGGATTCTATTGGTGGGATGTAATGTAGCAGATGGGAACCAATAGAACAACAGTAATTCCTATTGAAATAATGCCCAAAACACACTATAAAAAGGAGTTTTGTACTGGTTTTAATGGAAACCATAAGAATTTCTGTGATGGTTTCTATTGTTTTGTTTTTTTTGTTTTGTTTTGTTTTTTTCAGCAGGGTAACGATACTCATACTGTGCTGCACACTATTGACAATATTGTGCTGAAGCTTGACTTTGCAAAATTAAAATCGCATATCAAATTGCAATCACAATATCGGTCAAAAAAATCAGCCCAGCCCTAGTGATAGCCCTAATTGTTATAATATTTCACCGTAGTAACCTGCTTTTTTCCCCCTTTTCTCTATCTTTGATCGAATCAGTGCAGCATGGGTAAGCATAGCTTGGTAAGAGACTTCTTTGAAAAACATTTTACTGACCCCAAACTTTTAAACTGTAGTTTTGTCATACAGTCTTGTGACTGTTGATGTCACACAATCTGCCTTTGCCTTTACCAAGATCTCATTGGGATCATATCGTACAAACTGACAAGCAACAAACAGAACAGAATTAAACCATGTGAACTGGCTAAAATAAAGTAAGAAGAAATGTAGATTATCTTGCCAACTATTCTCGTTACTCAACCATCTTGACCATCCCTAGTTTTTCGTTTTGGTTTTCCTCACTTCATAAAGCCCTGTCCCTGATGCTATCATCTCCCCAGATTATTTAGCATTAATGTCAAGGCAACTGCCATTTAGTGATGAATATGCAAAATGTAACCTTTGTGCCTGAGCTGTTGCAGCTCCATCTAAATCTGCCTGCTTCCTGTCTGATGTAAGATCCTCAGAACAATAGAGAAGGTATTTGGCTTATCTAGCAGGTGCATCAACAGTTGTTAACGAACACCCCCCTCATTACCTTATTGCAATGCATAGGGGATGGGAAGCGTCTGTTGGAGCCTCCGTCTTTCTTTACGAGAGAGAGAGAGAGATGAGGAAACAGCCTCCCATACGCCACTGAATTGTCACTTTGGTGTGTAGGAGGAAAGACTAACTGCTCTTTGAAAGGAAACCATGACATCTGTTTCCTTTTAGCTAAGTAGCATTGTGAAGATTGCCGAAAATGTTTTGTGTGCTCATGTACGTGAAGTTTCAATTTAGCTGGTAGACTTTCTGAAGAAGGGGGGTTTTCTTTTAGCGTGTTTTCAGTGTGAATCTAGGTCCCCTGCTTAGAACTGTACCACAGACAACAAACTGTTTCCTGTCACTAGGAAAAAAAAAGTTATTTATTATAGTGTGCATTGAAGCTATCAGGGCAAAGCAGATTGTATATATTGAGGTCTGTCGGTTGAAGATTGCACTCAGCAAAATATTGGACATGGTATTGTTGATTTAAACAAAGGTCTCAGCTCAAAAGCTTAGAATAAGAGAATAATTGATCACCTGAGCTAAACCCGAGAAGACAAGTTCAACAGCACAACGTAGATGTTGCCAAGTTAATCCTACAGTTGCATGATAACCTATTGTAATCTTCTCTCTAACTCTTGTTGATAGTATAATGCATTATCTGCTCTGACAATAGTTGACCTGAAAGACAAAACTGTTATTGTCACAATATCTTTATGGTGTCTCATGGTAGGATACCAGCTAAAGTATCATGAAACCTTGATTAAATTGTGTGAAAAATAAAACGTGAGATATAATGGCAAAATCAGCATGAGAAGCTTCCTTGCTGAGTGTGGTGGACTTCAATGAGGGCCATTATTCCAGGGGTTTTTCTGTTGTATTACACAATGTATTATTACTACTTCTTATACACTGCAATATTATTATACAAAAATGGTGTAGTTTTCACACAGAAATTGAAAAAAAAAAAAGTAAGAAATTTAAAACAATTTAACTTTAAATATTTGTTGAGTGTCAGATAAAAATTGTGGATTTTTAAAAAATGTTTTGTTTTGTTTTGAATATAATTTAAATGTTGGAAATATTTAAGTGAACAATTTTTTTTTTTTTTTTTTTTTAATTGAAAACTGAAGAGAGACTTTGTAAATCCAAAACATAGGCCTAACATTTGGATAACATTTGAAGTTTACCTTAACCTGTTAACCCGCACCAGGACGATCTCGCACCGAATGCTCTTTGTTTGCACATGTCATTGTTTTGGAATAGAATAAATGAAATGGGACAAAGTTAATCCTGACAAACTATATATCATTCTGAAGGTCTAAGCCTCAAGCATCGACGATAGATCGCTGTTTTTCGATTGAAAGCTTATAAGGTACGTATTTGCTACATTTGTGTAAGCAGTACACATCAAAACATGCAGAATAAAAAAGCAGTACGTACCATTATCATTGTAATAACGAGTCACAAACGCGTCTACTGTTGAAATCCCGGTTTAGTTAGAGAGGTAAGGGTCCACAGAGCAACATCTCATCGAGCACGTTTAGTCCAACGAAACAATAACGTTGTAATATGGATCGATATTCCTTTGTTTACATTTCTTTTCTTCGGGAGAGTTATTGTTTGTGTCCGTTATGGAATAAATTACGCTCAAAAACAGCGTCTTGGTGGTAAAAAAAACAACACGGTTTTGTAGCATACAGTTTTACAAACAGAATGAAACCATCCAAAAAAAAAAAAGTCACAGATCCGCGGAATATTGTTTATTTGAATTTGGCGCTCTCTCGTGACGCCGCGTGACGCACGCTGTGACGCTCCTGTCATCTGATGGGGGCGCAACTTAGCGATCGCCTTTTTGCACAAATAAGTATTTTTCTTTCTTTTTTTCAACATTTACCATATGTGTGTGTGTGTGTGTGTCTTGTGTAGAACGTGACTGTATATGCATGATTTACATCTCTATAAACGCACATCAGCGTGTAATTACCGACTTTATGACGGCTGTCAATGACCGGCTATTATTGATGATGTGTGTTATTATCATCTCTATCGACGGACATCAGCGTGTGATTACTGACTGCAATCAGTGTGAATGTCTGGCAATATCAGTTTATCTCTGGCAGTCAGAGTATTGAGTATGTAGGCTACTAGACACAAAGCAAATTCTTCTTTTTTTCTTTTTTTTTTCTTTTTTATTACTCAAATTATTCTTATTGTATTGTTTAGTGCTCAAATAAATCACTTATATGATGTCTAAAATTCTGTCTATTATTTTATAATTGAAAAACTATGTATAATGACTAAAATAGCTTAGGTAATAGGTAATTTTCATCAAACAGAGGGGGGTGGGGGGACTAGAAATATTCTCAGAAAAATGATTGCAGGAATCTCATTTTTCACGGTATCGTCTTCAAATTTGAAATATAAACTCATTAGACATGTGACTTTCAACCCATTACTTTTCTGGATTGCTCCAGGACTTATTTCATGTATTTGTTTATGAAATAAAAAAAACATTCAAAGTGTAAATAAAACATTTTCAAGGCACTTCAGTGTCTATAACTTTTTTTTTTTTTGAGCATTATCAACTCTGGATGATGGATAGTAAAGCCTAGAGTGTCTTCTTTCCAAAGATACCTAAATTGTGTGTGTAGCACATTATTGTCAGGAAATGTTACCATTTTAATTTAGGTAGGTCATTTTCAGCTGTGAGGCCCAAAATGGGGAGTGCAGGTTAACAGGTTAAAATTATTTCAATAGCAAATCTTCAGTAATGAACGTAAGCATTACAAATGATCACAAACTGGATGTTCACAGAAGGTTCTCATGCTGTTGATTTTGCCGTTATATAGCGTGCATTACCTTTCCGAATACCGTATTCGGATTCGGGCACATCCCTTGTGGAGATGCACCAGATGGACGTTTTTGCCAGTTAAATGTCTGTGGTTTCGCTTTATAAGATGCAGTCAGATTAGAAGTTCATCTTTCTATTTAATCGTTATTTAATTCTGTGGCAGTTTGCCTTGCATCTTGTGTGAAATAATTAATATTAACTAATTAATATTAATGTTGCTTTACACTAATATCTGTTATAGCGCTTGTGGGAGCGTGCTTGAGCTGCGTTATTAATTGCAATCTCTAACACATTTTGTAACACAACACAGTAAACTGAGCTTGAGTACTTGGGTAAGAGAATGTTTCTAATGGATTGGATGTGCTTCCCCAATTATTTTCACATTTTGTATGAATTGGCAGTGTAATTGAATTGATTTTAAACTAAATCAGTTCTCAAGTTGGTTTTTAACAAATCTTGGCCGTCCTTTTTCTCTCAGATCAGACATTCTTTGGCTTAACACTGTAATGACACCTGTTACTTCGCTTAGCAAACGCAGGCCAATAATCTGAGCTAACTGGATCATCGCTGCTCTGGAAAACAGATAGACGCAGCAGGTGCAACAGCACAAAGAAGTCTCAGAGACCCGCGAGACATGGGCTGAGAGCAGGCGGCCTGAAGGAAGTAGTTTCCACCCATCTCTGTTCAAGCTTAACCTTGGTAGACAAGAGACCACTGAAACCCGCCAATAGCTGTAACTTAACCGCCATGTCAATACATGTTTCATTACTCGGCTGTGGAAACTAACACATGCACACTCAGGGTGAGCCCAAGATGGTGATTTATGAATGCAGAAATTAATTCCAGACCTAGGCTTAATCTGCATCTGGGAATATTGCCCTGGATGATTTTTTTTTTTTAGGCTTGATTTAGCTGTGGGTATATGGCAGGGCAAAATTTCAACTTAGGGCCATATTTCAGATGCAATGTTTTGGTAATGTGACGGCGAGTTTTCTTAATAATGAGATGGAACTTTGTATAAATGCTTGCTTAAAAGTGCCTGTTTATAATTTGTTTTTTTTTCTCCAGGCGAAAACATTTGACAAGGCAGTAAACCCAATTTCAGTTTTGCCGAGTTATGACATATTTTTGTAGTCCTTTCAAAATTGAGAATGTGATCCTCTTTTGGTGCAAATTAAAGTAATTTAAACCTATAGAATAAAACTATTTCCATAATGACACTATTGATTTATTGATTGAGTTTCTTTCTTTCTTGCTTTCCTTCCTTTGTTTTTCTTTCAAGAAGCTGTTGGGGCATTAGAAAACCTCACTAATGATGTATGTAGGTTAAAAGCAGTAAACAATGTAGGTCAAAACAATGCAGCCAGCTTTACCTGAAGGTGGTGGAACCTGTTTTGTCTCTGTTGAAAGTTTAGGTGTGCCCTTATCTTAAAATTTCAAAATGTATATATCATCTACATAGTAATGCTAGGGATGTAACAAGCCACCCAACTCATGATGCGATACGATTCAGAATACTGATTTCATAATATGATTTTCTCACAATTTTTTAAGACAAATTATAAATGTAAAGGAATACTATAACTTCTGAAGGAAACAAAAACAGCAGATGGGCTGAATGGGAACTCTAATTCACTCTCTGACAGCAGGTGACTCTTATGGAGCGGCAGAAATACAGCTCTTCCTTGGTCACCGCTGTAAGCGGCAATGGATTTAATATGCATTATACAGAGGCAAGGTGAAAAGAAAATACCATCAAAACTTTTCTGTAGACCGTTCCCCTCAGAGATACATTCATATAACCCCCCACCATCAACTGTATCGCGATTCATTTAACATCTTAACCAAATTGTCACACATTTTTATCGATTTTCAAACGACTCAACGGGGGAATCGTTACATCCCTAAGTAATGCTTACATTTTCGCAAACATTAGTGAAATCCACCTTCTGTCATGTCAGCCGACTTGAGCTTTTAGCCTGTTGTCCAAATACCACATGTACAAGGCAGTGCGGAGGGTTTGTTTTCAAGAAATTCCTTCTGTTGTTTTTTTGTCATGAAAAATGTAAGTGGCAACCTAAAGAAAATTATAGGGTGACATTTGAGATTTATTGGACATTTTAAGAAAGTCCATAGAGACACTCATTTGGTCTGTTACCTTACCCAGGAGAGATGGAAAAACAACAGAGAGAGGCTCTCAGCAGAAAGATGGGGAAAGATATGACATTTTCCATCTAAACTGCAATGTCCACAAACAGGCTTTCATTGACCTGAGACAGGTTGGTTTAGTTGGGGCGTGCATAGCAGGTGTTTTTTTTTTTTTTTTGTCACGTCCAGATGCTTGACAAATTCTGCTTCATTCACCCTTTTCTGTAATGTTATTGCAGGTGCTGAGACACTTGGGTTGGATCCTTAAAAAGCGTTTCCCTTGTGAAAATAAAGCTGATAGTGTGGTAAGTATAAATGCATGTTGGTGCTAAGATGGCTTTTTTTCTCTAATGAAAATGGAAAAACTTTTTTTTTTACCTGTTTTTTTTTTTCTTTTTTGCATATGTCACACTTAAAAGATTCAGATCATCAAACAAATTTTAATATTACACAAAGATAATGCAAGTAAATACAAAATGCAGTTTTTAAATGATGATTTCATTTATTAAGGGAAAAAAGCTGTCCAAACCTACCTGGCCCTACGTGAAAAATGAATTGCCCCCTCCTGTTAAATCATGAAAGAACTGTGATTAACCACATTATTTTAGAAAGCCAAGTTAAATTTCTCTAGCCAAACCCAGGCCTGATTACTGCCAGACCTGTTGAATCAAGAAGTCACTTAAATAGAACCTGTCTGACAAAGTGAAGCACGCTTAAAGAGCAACACATCATGCCGTGATCTAAAGAAATTCAAGAACAGATGAGAAACAAAATAGTTGACATATATCAGTCTGGAAAGGGTTATAAAGCCATTTCTAAGGCTTTGGGACTCCAGCGAACCACGGTCAAGAGCCATTATCCACAAATAGAGAAAACTTGTAACAGAGGTGAACCTTCCCAGGAGTGGCCAGCCTACCAAAATTATTCCAAGAGTACAATGTCGACTCATCCAGGAGGTCATAAAAGAACCCAGAACAACGTCTAAAAGAACTGCAGGCCTCACTTGCCTCAATTAACGTCAGTGTTCTTGATTCAACAATAAGAAAGAGACTAGGCAGAAACATCATCCATGGGAGAGTTCCAAGGCAAAAGCCATTGCTGACCAAAAAGAACACAAAGGCTCATCTCACATTTGCCAAAAAATATCTTGATTTATACCCAAGACTTTTGGGCAAATATTCTGTGGACTGATGAGACAAAAGTTGAACTTTTTGGAAGGCGTGTGTCCCGTTACATCTGGCGTAAAACCAACACAGCATTTAATAAAAAGAACATCATACCAACAGTCAAACATAGTGGTGGTAGTGTGATGGCCTGGGGCTGCTTTGCAGCTTCAGGACCTGGACGACTTGCCATAATTGATGGAACCATGAATTCAGCACTCTATCAGAAAATCCTGAAGGAGAATGTCCGGCCGTCAGTTTGTGACCAAGTTCAAGCGCACTTGAGTTATGCAGCAGGACAATTATCCCAAACACACCAGCAAGTCCATCTCTGAATGGCTCAAGAAAAACAAAATTAAGGTTTTGGAGTGGCCAAGTCAAAGTCCGGACTTAAATCTGATTGAGATGCTGTGGCATGACCTTAAACAGTCCTTTCATGCTTGAAAATCCTCCAATGTGGCTGAATTAAAACAATTCTGCAAAGAAGAGTGAGCCAAAATTCCTCCACAGTGATGTGAAAGTCTCACTGCCAGTTATCGCAAACGCTTGATTGCAGTTGTTGCTGCCAAGGGTGGCACAACCAGTTTTTAGGGGGTATTTACTTTTTCACGTAGGGCCAGGCAGGTTTGGACAGATTTTTTCCCTTAATAAATGAAATCATTATTTCAAAACTGCATTTTGTATTTACTCGGGTTATCTATGTGTAATATAAAAATTTGTTTGATGATCTGAATCTTTTAAGTGTGACAAATATGCCAAAAAAAAAAAAAAAAACAGGAAGGGGGCAAAAACCTTTTCACAGCACTGTATGTATATATACACACACAGACACAGTGTTTCCCACAGGATTTTGTGAGACTTGTGGCGGCAGGTGACGTCACATATTAATTTGAATATTTATGACGTCACTGCGTCAAGTCTGCGTTCAGACAAGTTTTTGCACTTCAGATCTGTTCTACTCTATGAACTGTCACATCATCTGTTAAAATCAATATACATCTAACTTACACTAAAAAGCGACTATATGCGGCGGTTTTGGCTATATTACTGTTTTGTCTCATTCAGTGTACTGCCTTGCGTCTGAGTAACAAACTATGCGCATATTAACAGGCGAATTATATTCATCTTTAAAAGGCCAAACAGTCAGTAAGCGACAGGTGCTTGGAAACGCTGTTTTGTAAATTATTTACTAGGGATGGGTCACGATTCTCGAATATTCGATTAGTCTATTTATTCATAGAATATCGAATAGGTTGTGCGATTTATATTTGTCTAATTCCCCATGTTTTCGGTACTGATGCAGTGGTGACGCGTAAGCAGAGGTAAGGGCCAATAACGCATCTAAAAGCTGTCAAAGACAACAGAACACCACACTCTCTCACGCGAACGCTGTAGACTTGCAACTAAGAACGATGTCAAATAAGAGTTCTGTGCGGACCACAAATATCCCCGACTGGGTTAGAGGTGTGCTGAATCCGTACTGGGAAAGGCACGGAAAATGAATAACGTGTTATACGGAACCACTAAAGGGACATATGGTTAACCGCATGCTAGCGATAGCCTGTTACATTACAGCACATGCAGTTTCACTTACCAGCAACAGAGTAGGACGATGGCGAATGATTTGTAGATCCTGAACAACACTGACAAACTTCTAATCTTGTAAAATGTGTGGTAAGTACTGCCGCTCCGTAGTATAAACGTGATCGCGAATCTCCAAAGTGAAAGTAAAACGGTCGCGCGCACGCGCATTCAAAAGCGTTTTCAATGCCCCGCATATTAATTAC
>JAFVLL020017587.1:0-43766 GCA_021397915.2 Tor tambroides | reverse complement strand
ACAAATATACTTACTTTTCATTGTCTGTTTTATAGATACGTGCTATCTCTGGCACTAATGGATCATCTGGGTTTGGATCACATAACAGTGAGCAGATGGACAATAGAACTGCAACAGAAAGAAGAGAGAGGTTGGCACATGGCATAAACATTATCAGTGCACATCTTGGTGATCCCATAAAAAGACTCTTAAGGAAAAGGTACATTCAATGCTCTTATTTTTTGTTGGCTCACCTTTAGAGATAGTTAACGCAGGAGACCACTGCGACCTTAGAATATCCAAACAGATGCTGCCATTACTGTTAATATTTGGGTGATAAATTCTTGTGGTGAATGCAACCTATAAATTAGAGGGTGAAACAGACAATCAGACCACATACATTTCAAACCTACCACTGATATTTTACAGTACATCTTCAGAATATCAGCAGGTTTCTGTTGTAGCGTCTGACTACAGTATGTGCAAAAAAACTGCTGGGAATGAAAAAAATCTCTAAATAGTGAATTATTCTTGCCTTAGGTGGTTTGAAAGGGTAGTCTGTAGGAAAATGAATGGTCAAGAAAAACACACCCCCTTGATACGGACTGTCATTCTGTAAGGAAACAACAGAGCAAAATTACTTGATACTGAATGCAGTGGTAAAGAAAAAAAATGCAGACATCTCATTCAAATAAATGTCACAATTCATCATTAATATGCATATGCAAATAAGAACATATCCACTTACAGGCCCCATAATTGTTGCTTGCCAGTGAAACACTGCAAATAAAGAACAAGAAACGTCTCATTAAGTTGAGTTCAGTGACATGCTCTGAGGCAGGTAATGAAAACAAAGAGCGAAATAACTCACAGTCATCTCCAACTGGTCCTGCTGAGCACTGTGCTGGAGGGTCCCGGCCCAGATCAGTCAGTTCCTAAAGAGAGAAAGAGAGGATGCATCAGTACTGCACAGAATCTTTCAAAAGAAATTCTGAGAATCCAATCAACTATGTCGTCTTTCATCCATCCATACAGTTTCTATACATTTCATTCCTGAGGCAAAACATCAAAATGAAAACTCTTTGTATTGCTTCTATATTCTTTTTTCTACACTGCATTAACACGCTACATATCTTAAGACACACTTGAATAAAAAAAAAATTTAGCTGCAGCATTTTCGGTCAAAAAATGACACGCAAATTATTGACAGAATTATATAAAGCTAGTTGACATGAAATAACTTTTGGAATCTGATATATCCTGCATTATGACATGCATTTAAAGGGAAAAATTATCGCCTTTAAAGCTGTCCAAATGAAGTTCTTAGCAATGCATATTACTAATCAAAAATGAAGTTTTGATATATTTACAGTAAGAAATTTACTAAATATCTTTATGGAACATGATCTTTACTTAATATCCTAATGATTTTTAGCATAAAGGAAAAATGGATAATTTTGACCCATACAATGTATTTTTGGCTATTGCTACAAATATACCCCAGCGACTTAAGACTGGTTTTGTGGTCCAGGGTCATATATTATTTGAGAGACTACTTGGAACTTGCCAAAAAATGTCACAATTTCATGTCACACCACTGGGCCATTTAAAAACATTATATAACCAATTCTTCTTGAATAACTAATAAACTGTTTGGTTTTAAGCAATCTATGCAAGCAATACACAAGACTATAGAAGCTTGTTTCTTGATTTGAAATAATAAAAAATTAATTGCTACTTTTTTTCTCACAATTCCATGTTTATATCTCACAATTCAGAAATGCAAAATAAAAACTCATAACTATGAGATATAAACTCAGAATCGTGAGATGTTAACTCACAGTTTACATTTATTTTGTGGTGGGACAAAACAGAATTGCGAGATGTAAACTCAAAATTTAAAGTTAAAAAAGGTACAACTGCGAGATGTAAACTCAGAATTCAAGAGGAAAAAAGGACAGAATTGCAAGATGAAAGCTCAGAACTGTGAGATGTAAACTTGGAATTGCAAGAAAAAAAGAGTCAGAATTCTGAGTTTATATTTCACAATTATGACAATTATGAAAGAAAAAGTCAGAATTGTGAGATAAAATGTCACAATTCTTTTTTTACATCATAAAACAGGCAGGACACACTCAGTACAAACATTCAGTCATCATGGTGAGTAGCAACATAGTTAAACAGCTGGTTCATTATGTTGTGTAGAAAATGACTAATTTAAAAACGTACGTTTTTACAATAAGTCTTATGCCACTATCAGGGCATAAGTGAGACATGACACCAGTTATAATGCCCCAATTGTACTATACTCTGATGGATAGGCTCTTTTAATTTGCTGGATGAGCAATCTGATTTTGACTCCAAGTACATTATCAGTCACTGTGTCATTTAACTGGTTCTATTAAAATCCACATTTAGACACTTAAGCAGCTGAAATCTAAGATGTCTCTGTAGGAAATAGACTTGATGAGCCCTTTCATTTTAATCCAGATTTTACACTGATGCATTCCTCTTCAAGACAGATAACGCAATTTATGAACTGTCATAAATTGTGCCAGAGGCCCAAACTGTTGATTCTGGAGAACAATCAAAGCGGAGACTCATATGTCATCAGGATTAGATGGGAACAGTGGACAGATTATCCTTTAATTTCACTCACTTTCACCCTCACTGATCTGAATACTGACAGCTTTCTCCACACTGGAAAAACCACAGGCAGGAAACGAAAGCACTGTCATATTCTTAATGCAACTTTATGAAGAACATCAACAAAGGTTGATTGAGAAAATGTTCTTTTGGTTTCCTCAGTCACATAAAAGCCATCTGCACAAACACCAGCAAGTTCAACAGCAAAATTTTTTTAAAGAAATCTGTTTGCGAGGCATCCATTTGTACCTAGTTTAGAGAAATTATGGCCAAGGAATTTTTATTCCTTTTTAATTTCTTTAAAATGACCTGTGAAAGTCACTAAATAAAAGTTAAACCAATTGCAGTTATTGTGCCAAACAACAACCAAATATACATTCATGCGACCAGAGAGACAAGGAGCTTTTACCAATATTCACTTTTCTGTTTATCGTTTCTTCAATATAAATTCTAGTGATAAATAGCACTAGTGGAGAGTTTACAAAATACTACCCAAAACTGTATTCACAAAGTAACTCATTTAATACGTTTGTTTGTTAGACTTGAAATTAAATTACAAGTATTTACACTACAGTTCAAAAATTTAGGGTCACTAAGATTTTTTTTTTTTTTTAATTAATACTTTTATACAGCATTGAATTGATCGAAAGTGACAGTTTGGACATTTAAATTGCTACAAAAGATTTATTTTTCAAATAAATGCTGTTCTGTTGAACATCAAAGAACCCTGAAAAATGTATTATAGTTTACACAAAAACAAAGCAAACACAACTGTTATATTAGAAATGTTTCTTAAGCAGCAAATCACTCTATTAGAATGATTCCTGAAGGATCATGTGACACAGAAGACTGCTGAAAATTTAGCTTTGCCATCACAGGAATAAATTACATTTTAAAATATATTAAAGTGTTATTTTAAATTGAAAGAATCATTTCACAACATTACTGTTTTACTGCATTTTTAATAAACTAAATGCAGCCCAGACACTTCCTTTTACAACTTAATGTTATTATTAGAGGTATTTTTATTATTATGATTAATAATAATAATAATAATAATAATATATTAATCATGCACATTAGCGTAATGCCAATTACATTGTTGTAGCCTAGCGATCACTATTGTGTCAAAAAAATAAATATATCAAAATAATCTTAACAATAATCTTTACCAGTATTATCAGAAAAAAAAAGCAATAACGGCCACTCAACTCCTATCAGCACTTGACCAAGGTCTTCAGGCAGTAGAACAGGTTTCAATGTTTGTGCTTTGGCTACATTTCTAGGTGAAATGGGTCAAATGGGTGTTCACAATAAAGTGAGTGCTGGTTTCGCACTGGTTTAGGTAATCATGACAAATTTTGACATCATAAACCAGTCCTCTGATCTCTAGCCACACCTAGGCATTAAGACAACAAGGACGTAACTACCGTTCTAGAGCTTTCGGTCTCTCTTTATGGGAAAATACAGTGACTATATAAACCACTTCTGAGAAAATAGCACCTTTCTGAGAATTCATGTATGCGAAGTGCCGACAACCCTCTGGCGGCACTTGCCTGTGCATGTAAGCAAGTGAGCAGACAGGAAATAGAGGTCAGAGGTTTCTTTGATGATGAGGGTGTCTAAGGTGGTAACATCAAAACAAACACAGGTAGACTGTTTAGTTCATAATATTGTTGACAGGCATATCTCTGAATATAAAACCAGTTGACACTACAAATTTCTATTCTTTATAGCGGAATTGAATCTGTTGCATGATTAACAAATTTTGCAACATCAATTGAACTGAACTGAATCAACACTGAACTGACTGGAGCTGAAGAACAACAATATCGTCTTATGTAGAGCTGCTTATAACTAAATTAAACTTGTTGCATAATAGACACTATTAATATATTGTCTTGTTAGACCCGCTTTTTAAAATAACGGTCATATTTTGATTGCACCATTGACTGTTATTTTCTGTATTGTATAAAGTAGGGCTGGGCGATAATTCGATAACGATAATTATCGCGATATAATTTTCCTCGATAAAACGATATGAGGAGTAAGATAAATATTTGATATAATGTCAATGCACCAAAAGCGGAACGAAACAGCGACTCATTTGCGACTCATTATCGACTTATTTGAATCGCGCCACACGGACCGTTTATTCGCTCGGATCACGGTTCAAACTGCCGCGCGGCGCGAGCTCACTAGAGCAGATGCGTTTACTCAGTCACGCGAGCACTAAACAGCGCTGTGAGATCCAGTATGAAGCGCTTGAATTCAGCGATGAACACAAATAACTCTGTGATTTAAACTAGTTTATAGACAAACAGGAGAAACACTGTGTGCGACGAAAGAGACAGTCAGAAGGCTTTCAATCTACACATCGCCATCATTTACCATGGATTTACTATAATAACACTCACTGCACCATGGTATTGTGGCAGAAATGTGGGATATTCACATAGAATTTTATTACAGGAGTAATGTATATAATTATAATGTATGTATTTGAGGTTAAGCTATAGCATGTGTGCATTTATACAGAATGTTTTTAGACTACTGTTTTTCATACAAATAGGCTACCTAAAAACCATATAGTTATATTTTTACCATGGTACTGAGGTGCTATATGTGTGGTTTTAACTGTGTTTATCATGATTTAAATGTATGCTACTATGGGAGACCAATGCTTGATTAAAAAAAAAAAAAATTGGTCAGAATAAATGTAACCATATAAAACTGAGGTTGATACAATTTTTACAGATGTTACTGATTTTAAAAATGAACAAAAATTTACCTCTGCATCCTAACTCAAGCTACTATCAAATGTGCATTTCTAAGAGACAAAAAAGTGATATTATTAATATTATCAGACAACCCAAACCTGTT
Organism: Tor tambroides; assembly: GCA_021397915.2. NCBI lineage: Eukaryota > Metazoa > Chordata > Actinopteri > Cypriniformes > Cyprinidae > Tor > Tor tambroides. The sequence goes on along the minus strand of JAFVLL020017587.1, from coordinate 38,258 downwards.
TCTTGATTTGAAACAATATCACTCAAACATGCAGAAACTAAGAAATACATTTTTCTATTTAGATATTTATTTTGTTAAGGAAAATTAGCAAATGGAGCAAAATTCTGGCTTTAAACTTGAAAGAAATATTCGACATTTATCGTGATAATTATATAATATCGCATTATATAGTATACATAAAGGTGACTTATGAGAACATCAGTCGCTGGAACCTGAGGGATTATTCAAAATTAAACCACAGATAACATTTTTTTTTTCAGCTGATACCAGTACTAATTATTTTCCTCCAACCAAATGAAGTTTGACACATTAGACTGCAACAATAAAAAAAACATTAAACTCTTTATTTTAATATAACAGTATTTATGAAAATGCAAAAATTATGAATATCTGTATAAAAAAAAAGATTATTGGTCTCGCTCTAGTTAAGAAAACTGAATCTGAATTCTTCTAGCCAAGCTCAACAGAAATGTCATAATTTAGCTGTATAAAGTGAAAAATCTGTATGAAAATCTAAGATTTGCTTATATTGATCTCTGAGCTACTAATGAGGAACTAACCAAACTAGGAACTAAACAGTGTCACAATCCACACGAGAAGAACAACAAGGTAAAAATCAAGGCCAGTCTTAATTCATAAACTACATTTCCACTATTTTTTTTATGGCAGGCAAATCAACAAAAGATAACAAACAACCAAATTACAAGCGTTTCAAGAAATACGTAAATTTCATTTTCTGTCATCCATGATCAAAGCAGCGTAGATGACGCAGGTGGAGATGAGCCTTCGTGGGAATCAATGTACGACACCAATTCAGCTAACCAATATAGGACAGTATGAACATCAGCACTAACAGTGGCAGCTATTTTTACGCCTGCATACTTCAGATGAGGGTGTGGGGAATAAACCAGCCCTGCCATTACTTGAGAGATACGCGGCTGGTATTTTCATCCAGACGTCTGTGTGCCCACTTGGCATTTGCTGTCCTAAAATTCTCAGCTCATTTTTCAGTTTCTGTCATACTTCACATTTCCCTATTAAACAACCCAAAGCCCTGAAAACTGCTTGATATGGGAGTAACAAGCCACACAAGTATTTGGCCAACAGCCCACAAACAATCTGCTGTGTCGGTCTAATTCATAGAAGCTCTCAAAGTCAGCGAAACAGGGAAAAATCATCCTCTCGCCAAGTTAAAAAACTATTGTGCAACTACTTCACACTGGTATGGGCCGGATATTTCTAACTGGAGTATTGAGTACTCGTAGTAGCTTTCCAGGAAGAACTTCTAGCAATGACGCAAAGTTTTTGCGTTTACCAAAATGAAAGAACGTCACTAATACAAGGGATAATATTAGTAACCCATAAAAACTAATAATAATAAGTCAGTGTTTTATATGCCCATTAGATTTATTTTAAACCAGTTAAGGCAAATCCTGTCCCAACTAGTAACATGTAGCTGAGATGATTCATAAATATTATTCATCTGAATCAACACCATAAGTTCAAGCATGAGAAATCACATAAGGTTTTGTTTAACTGGACGTGACTCACAGAGGAAACACATCCACATAAATCCTCCTTATCTACCCTGTGAAATCTGATTCCAGTATTTCCTCCTTTTTGAAATAAGAATGTTGTTAATAGTTATTTTAGACTGAAATGATGTAAAACTATGTATTACAAAGTGGCACCTGTTATTACGGGCATTACATGTAGATAGATGGCTAGATAGATCGATAGATAGATAATTGAATAATGTCAGCATTGGCATTTTAAGGAAACAACACAACAAACAACATTCAAATAAACAACAACAACAACAACAACAACAATAATAATAATATAATAATAATAATAAACAGCCAAGCTTCGTAAACAGCCTGCTATCCTCATAGCATTTGCTAACGTCTATATCTTTTACATATCAAGCGAAAACCAGGGTTTAGGTAGTGAATTTAAAACAAATAACATAAAATATAATATTTTACCTTGTGAATTCGTTTTAATGCCATTTTGTGTGTGTGATGGGCTCCTGAGGCCGAGGAAAGAGATTTATCCGGCTAGCTGCGGTTAGCTATGCTCGCTAGCCAGACACTAAAGATCCAACAGAAACCCGACGAGACCGAAGCGGAAACGAACAAAATAAGCCGTTAAAATGGACCAACAGAATTCCCGCTGTCCGACAGATAATAATCCTGACGAGAATGAAAGTTATATTGAGTATGACCGGGTAGGCCTACGTTTCAACGCTGAACACTTGTATAGGTATGTGTGTCTCCACCTTTTCTCTCTCTCTCTCTCTCTCTTTACAAAATGTCCTCTTTCTCACTCCCTCTATCTGTCCCGACGTCTGTGCCCAGCATCAGTTTACGGAAACGTTGTGTTAAATGCTGGAAGCAGTGACTAACAGAGAGGAAAAGACATTACGAAACAGTCTTACAAAATATGAGGATTTGTACCAGGGTTAATTTCTCTTATTTTAGTAGGCTAGCTGTGTCTCAAAACCTAGTGAGCAAGTCAAAGTCACATGTATTGTTCCACCGCAGGAACAATTTCATCTTGGGAATTTAAATTTATATTGACCTAAATGATGTGCTGTAGCTCCTCTTAGCTATAAAAATATTACGCATTAGGAAAAGTTACCCAAAAATTAAAATTAGTTGTAATTTTACTTTTACCATCCGAGATGTAAATGAGTTTGTTTCTTCATTGGAACAGATTTGGAGAAATTTACCATTACATCACTTGATCATCATTGGATCCTCTGCAGTGAATGGGTGCCATCAGTTGGAATTAGAGTCCAAACAGCTGATAAAAACATCACAATAATTGACAAGTAATTCACGACTACGTCTTTTAAAGTGAAAAGCTGAATGTTTGTAAGAAAGTACATCAAGATGATTTTAACTTCAAACCATTGCTTCCAGCTAAACGGGTCCTCGAATCATAATATTGCTAATACAGTCTCGCCTGAATCAGGAGAGAAATATGCACAGATCAACGACTCTTTACAAATGAAAACTGGAAGAAGCATTAATATGGATTATCGACTAGTATTTTGGGTAGAAGTTATGGTTTAAAGTTAAAAGTTTGCTTTTAACACACAGCTTTTAACATCACAAGACATTAACTGATGGACTGGTGTCATGTGGGTTATTGTGATATTTTTCAGCTGTTTGGAATCTCATTATGACAGCACCCATTCACTAATGTAATACATTTTTCCAAATCTGTTCAGATGAAGAAAGAAACTCATCTACATCTTGGCTGAACTGAGGGTATGAGTGAATTTTCATTTTTGGGTGAACTAATCCTTTATACCAGTAAAATAATTACATCCTCCTCTGCTGTTATCTTTGGGTTTAAATGAAAATTGCATTCATCTTGGTAAATGATTTTAAGCTTTTCGCATGCTTTCATCATATAGCCTACAGTACGTCAAAATAATTTTTATTATCAATAAAAATTGTACAATGTCACAACAGTAGGGTGTATCTTAGTACCTTGCTATCTTTCAGAGTTAAGTTTATTTAAATATCTCCTTCTAAGTAACGTATAGCTATGAACTTCAACATTAATGACTCATTTTTGCATGGTAGTTTAGGTGTTTACAATAACAGATGAATAATTAATAATAATAATATTAATAAATAATTAAATACGTGTATATTTCTGTGCGCATGCGTTTTCGTCAGCTGCGGGGAGAGGAACGCGCCTGGTGCTGTGGCACTTCTTAACTTTAACGGTTAGTAAATGTGTTTCTGACTGTTTGCGCGGTTTCAAAGCGCTATATGTATTTTGTTAGGGGTTTGGGGGTTGTCAAGCTGTTTTAAACCGGCGTGTATTGTTTGAGAGGAACGGGTCGCGAGCCGCTCACCTAGCGTCACAAGTGTGAAGTGCGCCTTGGTGTTGAGTGTCGGTGTAGTGGTCAGTTTGTCCGCAGGAGACCGGACACAGGTAAACGATGATACAGATTTAGGTGAAGTAGAGAACAGCGTGTGATTGTGAATTATACAGTGACTTTTAGGGAATATTCAACATGCCCATCATTTGGCACAGTGAGCGAAATGGCAATCACTACACACACACGTATAGCCTAGGCCTATAAATTGACAGTACTGTTTTTTTTTTAACATAATTCAAAAGCTACAACTGTTGTTTGGCTTTCACTGTCAGAAAAAAAAAGAAGCAAAAATTGTACCTTTAGGGGTAAAACAGCTTGTCACTGGGGCAGTAACCTCAAAGGGACACTTTTTTTTTTTTTTACCTCCTTTACCTCTAAAAGGGTTGGTAAAAGTACCATAAGAGTACATATTACTACCATACATATATTATTACTCTATAGGTATTATTATGAACCTTTTAGGAGAAGTTACAAAGGTGTCTCTTTGAGGGTCCTACCTCAGTGAGGTACCGTAAGGTACAAATTTTGCGTTTTGCTATTTTTTTTAGGATAAATACAGAGTGCACAGCATAAATGAGTACACCCACTCTGAAACTCAACAAATTCAGCAATTACTCTTTACTTAACAGACATGTTAGTGTTGTTTGTACATCAGTTACCAAAGAAGCATGTCAAAATTATATTAGAAAATAACATTTTCTTATTAAAGTGTTGTTATTATTATTATTAGTGTTATTATTAAAATAATAATAGTAAGTAAATAAAAAAAATAAAAATAAAAACTCACTGGTGTGAGTTTAAGGCATTTTTTGATCAACAGGTAAGGTAAGTGTGTTTAACCAAAACTTTTAAAGAGAAATAATTTCTTGACAATTAAAAGTGTTATATAGCCCACTGAAACATTCCCAGACTTGATGCTGACAACAATGGAGCCACTTGGAAGAAAACTGTCAGTAGACTTATTTCTGAGCACAAAAGAGTACAATGGTACAAGAAGAATGCCAAATCATTGTTTTAAATGTGAAAATATAGCAAAAGTAAAACAGAAATTCAAAAACAATGGACTTGTGACAAGGGCCCTGAAATAATCAGGCCTTCACCTTAAGCTTTCATTTCATGATGAGTGATTTTTTGCTAGAAAAAAAAAAGCAGAAGAAATACCAAGCAAGTGTCTCAGAGCCTTGCAAAGGCTATGAAAAGAGTGTCTGTTTATCTCACAGAGTAAGATGCAGCCTGCAGAAGTGACATGCTTGATTGTTGTCCACACTGGAACTACCTGCTGTAGCATAAGCTCATTTATGCTCAGGGGGCAGCCGTGGCCTAATGGATAGAGAGTCGGACTTGTCGGACTCGTGGGTTCGAGGCTCGGGTCCGGCAGGGATTGTAGGTGGGGGGAGTGAATAACCAGCACTCTCTCCACCCTCAATACCACGACTGAGGTGAGACCCTTGAGCAAGGCACCAAAACCCCCAACTGCTCCCCGGGCGCCGCAGCATTGGCTGCCCACTGCTCCGGGTGTATGTTCACTACTGTGTGCATGCACTTGGATGGGTTAAATGCAGAGCACAAATTCCAAGTATGGGTCACGATACTTGGCCACACACCACTTCCCTTTCCCCTTAGCCTTTTCCAAGGCCCATTTTTACAAAATATAGACTTCTGGAAATCCATACTCTGGTCTCATGAGATCAAGTCAATCATTTTGGATCTAAACGCATCCAAATTGTTATGGTGTTGCTAGAGGAGGAGTACAGTGAGAAGTGCCTGATTCCCACGGTGATGTTCAGTGGTAGTAAAGCTGTTCTATATGGCTGGTATAGTATGCTGATGGTGTTAGGGAGTTGTTCTTTATCAGTGCTGTCATGAATTCACACCCCACTGTGATGTAATACAAAAACCTGAAACAGAAGACACTCAGAACAGTTTGTACACTCAGTGCCAAGAAAGGTCAGAGCAGTATACATAAAATCATGGAGGACATCCTAAGTACTAGAATATTACACATTTTTTTTAAATTAAATGTAGGGTGTACTCATTTCTGCAATCCTTCATTTAAACAAAATTGACTTAACCGCAGATATTAATGACATATATTTCTCTGTTTTTATTACATGTGTAATACATTTCAATTTTGCCATCTTTTCATGAATTGAATTAGTGATCATTAAGAAAATACATCTTTTATATTTATTCAGATGGGATGTACTTTTATGCTGTGCATTGTATGACTAAATTTTGAATGAATGAATGAATGAGGCATTTATATAGCGCTTTATTGTGTATTGCTGTACACCCAAAGCGCTTTACAATCATATGGGGGGATCTCTCCTCAACCACCACCAGTGTGCAGCATCCACCTGGATGATGTGACGGCAGCCACAGCACAACGGTGCCAGTGCGCTCACCACACACCAACTGCAGGTGGAGAGGAGAGAGTGTGATAGAGCCAATCAAGTGGACGGGGATTATTGGGAGGCCATGATTGACAAGGGCCAGTGGAGGGAATTTGGCCAGGACACCGGGGTTACACCCCTACTCTTTACAATGAGTGCCATGGGATTTTTAATGACCACAGAGAGTCAGGACCTCGGTTTAACGTCTCATCCGATTGTAACTTATTGCTTTTGAAACATTTGAAACCCCTGTTAAAACAAGCCTATAACACCTATATTCAAACCTGTAATACATATGTTTTAATCTAAAAACTTTGGTGTAATTTCTTTCACATTTTAAGGCTGATGGCATAAGAAGAAGCAAAGAAAGTTATTACACAGAAACTGTTCTACTATCACTTAAACAGTTCTGTATCACTCATCACTAATCATACATAAACTGCACAAACTGTGCATAAAATTGTTTTTGTCTTTTATTTGCATATTTGCTTATGTTATGACCCGATAGTGCAACATTTTATTTTTAGTTTTCAAGTGTGACTTGTTAGATCTGTTTCTTTGCTCAGAGCAATTAAAACAAAACTCAGTTTGCTGAAACAAGTGACATTTTCATTGGTCTCTGACAGTTGATGTCTGTACAGGCTTTATACATCACACTGATTCTCCATTATTAGTTTTAACTTAAGTTTTAAGTCGAGTAAGCTGTTCAGAGGTGAAAATATCTGTGCGTCCATTACAGCTTCTGTATCAGTGAATTCTGTATCAGCTTCTGTATTAATGAATATTACTGACCAGTTTGCATTTATATTGCTGTTATTCTGTTAACTAATATGGAACTATGGAACTAATATTACATATAAACATTTTTATTCTAAAACATTCAGGTAGTTTATGAATTGTAATTGTAATCAAGGAAATGTTTACAAGGTCAAAATGAACAGTAGCACAAAATTCTTCCAATATATGCATTCTGTTTTTAGGAACTGCAAGTGGAAACCAGGTTTGTAACTTTCCTCTTCATGATTTCATGTTCATGATCTTGCAACACATTCATGATTTTAACACTAGATGGTGCTAAGAATCTATTAAAATGTCATAGAAGTTCTTGTCAATAAATTCTGAACAGCTGAATGTACAGCAGTAAACCAGTCATAACGTTTAAACTGGTTTGAATTTACAGTATAATGCTTTGAATGCTTTTAAAGGGTTTACTAGCTAAACCAGTTCTGATTCCCTTATGACCCTTGATGTAAAAACCTTTGGTTTTACTTTCTACTGTTGCTCAGGTGGATTGATGTTTCTGTTTGTTCACCCAAGGTGCAAACCATCTACATCAAACTTTTATATATACTGTATTTCAAAATACACAGCCAAAATATCATTATGTTAAACTGTTGTGAGACTAAATGACAGAATGTGATTTATGGGCTGTATATATAGATCAATGCATTGACTTTTTTGTATTTAAATATAATTTTTTAGTATATTAAATTCTGTCTAATTACATATAATGTCTGTTACATAAAGCAGATTTTATGCTGGCAAGATGCTTAAGAATTTACATTGTACATAGTATTTTACATCTGTGCAACTTTTTCTTATGTATTTCAGGTTAGATTTATCACCACTCATAGCAGCTGAAGACTCTGCTACAACATATTTCACTGGTTACAGGCAAATTTCTCCATCACAGACCTTCAGTTGGTGATGAGACACAGGAAAACCAATGATGTTTCACAGTTGTTGGTTCCAGGTTTGAATGCACTCAGTTTTTGAATGAACTGTTTTATAGAATGTATGTATTTTATATTTGTATAATTTGGTTACGTGGGTATATAGAAGATTTCAAGCAGATTTTAAGATTTCTTTTTTAACAGGTTGGTTTGTTGAAGCACAAACATAAAATTATGAATAGTACCTAAAACTATTATTTTTAAATGTCTACGATAAGTTCAGATATTTGATACAAAACATGCTATACTTATACTATAACTAACATAAACTAGCATAACTATCTCTTTTACTTTTGATTTCAGAAAAGGCTTGCTGTGATTACATTTACAGTCAGGAAGATTTGATTATGATACCCTTAAAAAAGAATAAAAGGGTTTTCACTCTTTGAAATTTCAAAAATGTCATAATTTTATGTGCAAACCTCTGCCTGTAAGAGTCAATAGTCATGTTGATTTTTTTACAGCATTTATGGTCTTACAAATATACAATGAAATATTGCAAAAAGAAAGTAAAAATTTAAAAGTAGCCTAAAATATTGGTAAATTAACAGTTATAGTACAGTAATACAGTATATTGCTTATTAATATGGCAATAATATGATGATAATATGAACAGAGAGCACAGAACTGATGAATTTCCTGGCATGTTTTTTTTTTTTATCTTGATGGCCACTAGGTGGAAATGACTGCTTGTGCTTGAATCTGACAGAATGATGTACGGGTTGATAAATTAACTTAGAACTTCATTTAACCTGGAACAGTGAGCTTCTACAACTACACAAAAAATAAGATATATTAAGTGTGTGTGTGTGTGTGTGTGTGTGTGTGTGCATGTGCTTTCAGTGTTTAAGATCAGTTATAGTTATAACACTTTAAAATATTAGGCCTCATCAAAAAAGAAAAAGAAAAAAAAATTGCACTTCTATATATTTTTTCCCCTAAATATGTTAATTAATATTTGTAGCCTATATAAGAGTATATAAGAGTTTTATTTTTTTTTTGAAGATGTAGCAAAATGATGGCCAAAGGTTCTCGAGTGATTCCAACAAGTGTGACAATCTAAGGAATTCTAAGATATGTTGCCTCAGCTCAGATATGTTGTCAGTTTAACAGTGAGGTTATTTTGCTTGATTCTTAAGGTCATTGATAGACTTGCAGGTCATTGTTGGAACACTAGATGGAGCTCTTTACCTTGCAAACAATATTATGACCCTGATAATGTTCAGCTGTTCTACACTTATTTTATTTACTGTTCACATGTCATGACTTCTGAGATACACTTTACAATCTTAGTAATTTAAACCTCATAATGACTCTGTTTGCTCAAATTATCACTATACAATTTTAATTTCTGATGTCTAGTAGAGACTATGAGCACTCAGCCTTCAGTTTCTAAACAGTCAATTTTATGATACGTTATTCTTTCCATCCAGGAAAACAGGCAGTTTTGTATTGTGATCATTTAAGACACATTTTCTGTTGTTCTTTACTTTCTGGCATATTTATTTAATTTATGACCCATACAAAGTGCTTGTGCAAGCTGCCTAATCTCTGATCTGAAACAATAACAGTAATTTATATTTAAACTCTTGAGGTCCTAATTTAATATCAATCATTTCACATTTAATGGATTTGTGATCCAAAAGATTGCAGGAGACCATCTTTTTGAAGGGAGTGAGATAAAAAAAAAAAATGAAATAGAAAATGAGATAAAGACTTTCTTTTGAGCTTTTGCAGAACATTATCGAAAAGTTATAAACGCTCAAACTAATTTCATGATTATTTGATATGATGAAGTTCCTGACAAGAAACTTTGCTTGATTTTTATGTATTTATTTATTCATTTTATTTTAATTTATTTTATTTTTTGATGGCCACTAGGTGGAAACAACCGCTTGAATCTGACAGAAAAATGTACGGGCTGATATAGTACTAATAACTTCAATTAACCTGGAAACTATGTGCAAAGATAAGATATATTAAGTATGTTTTTTTAAAGATAAATTTCAGTTGTAATATATTCCGTCAGTAGACCAAATCTAAAATGCACTGCAGTTATATCTTTTGGTTTTTCCTAAATTTGATCATTTGTGCGCTCCGAACTACAGTGCAAGTATATGCAAGTGTTTGTAGAAGTGTTATATTAGATCAATGAATATTACTCCAATAGCAAAATGCAGTCTTACATCCGGCCTCTGCTGTTAAAATAACATACACGATGCTTTACAACGTGACAGCGTTCCTTTCCGCGGAATACAAAATATTATAGGGCTAAAAGATTGCAAATTTGGCATGTTCTTGAGTCGTCATGAACATTTGATAGAGAACTGCCAAACAATCAAAAGTAACTGACCAAATACGGCGTTAGATCGCTTTAAACATCTAGGGCTTCCGTCGCAAAAAAATATTATATCACGGGCCGGGAGATTTGCGAAAAGCGCATAATATCATGAGACATTTTGATGAATCTTTATAGACGTCTTGGTCTTGTGTGTAACATATTTTGTTAGTTTTGAAATTAGCATAATGTTGCAGATGCTGTATTTTGGGAGTTGACCCTTCAGCCTCCTCTAAAACATAAAAAAGAATATGTTTTAATAGGTATGTGGACCTATAGTCTTGTATATTTTAATTTCATCATGTTTCACAACGTAACAAGTTTCTGATGACTGTGACTATTGACCGTCAACCTCTTCTCAAATACAGAATAGAACAGAATAGAATATTTTATTAGTGGACTGGGGTCGTGATCCGTTTGTGGCAGTTCAGGGCATGTTGTTTTGGACGTGTCTTTCATAAACACTGGCTGCTTTTGTGCCGCTTCGAGCATTTTTTTCTTTGAGTGTGAAGTGTATACGCAAGATTTAGTTGTCAGACTGTATAAGCAAGAAGAATGATTAGTGAGGATGCTTTAGCAAAATAATTACAAACTTAGGCCCACATAATTAATAATAATAATAATAATAATAATGTGTGAAATGAAGAATCTGAGGGAAAGACTGATAAAAAACGCAGATGACTGCATTGTTGTTACGATAAGGGGACTGTTTGCTTTAGTCACCTTTTTTAACTTTAAGATGAAATTGAGTTTTTTTTTCTTCTACTCTCCCCCCACCCCCCCTTAACTCATGGGGTCGTTTTCCGGCTGTGAGCTCTGGAGGGCTATCTGTAATAAATATTTAATCAGGCGTCATTTGGTGGAATTCAAAATAATGCCAAAGAACACTAGAAATATCTTAATACAATGCGAGTTTGCACAATTCTAATTTCTTTGGGGAGGTTTTATTGTGTATGAGCAAAAACTCTATTTACTCGATAAATTTGACTTAAATTATACAATAGCCTAATTGTTAATATCATTTATTTGATGTATTTTTATATTTCTATTGCAGATAGACTGTTAACAATAATAATTAATATTAATTTATAATATTATTATTATCAGTTCTTGCAGCTGCAGATAACCCCGTGGTTTGTCAAATTGGAATATTTCTTCCAATTCATCAACTGAGCATATTAAACAGGCAATATATTCCCTAGTCAGAAGGACAACTTGATTTCTCACGGTTTTACAGAATGAAGAGATGTTTGACAGTGTTATGGAATATTACAGCGCTTTGTCATCTGTGGAAATATCATTGAGAACCAGGGAACGTATAGTATAGTACTTACTGTAAATGCTTTGGATTCGCATTCAGTCACTGTTTATAATCTCAAATCATACCCGGCTGAACTTTTAGACAGATTTGACTTCTGGAAAACAATATGCTATAGTTGATTATGCTTTAATCATGCTAGATGTATGAAATGTATCGTGAATGTTCCTGGGTATTAAGGGCATGTTTCAGGTTAAATCGGGAAAGCATGAGACCACTTCCACTGCCTGAGCGCTCAGTCCCTCTAACATCAGCTGAGTTTTTTGCGGCGAATTTTGAAAATGACGCAAGGGATGACCGCGACCAATAAGAGCTCAGAACGGAGATTGACATGTAAATGACTTCGCCTTTTAAGGGCAAGTCTCCGCCCTCGTCAAATCCACGCTTGTCCCCCCAGAGAGCGCTGGAGCCTCGGAACCCGAGAGAAGGTGCGCTCCGCTGGGACAGAGGAGGCATAAAGAGACGGGGAGGGAGGGAATGAGATTTCTTGCTACCCAATCCCTCTTTTCCCCAGGGACAGCAAGCCTTCCCTGGTCCATCCCTCCCTCTTGTTTGGTAATCATTTCATTTTACTCCTTTTTGAAGCAGTCGCCCGTTTTATCCCACTTTTCATTTCACAATCCCGTGCGCGTCTGTTCGCCTTCTTCTTCAGAGCAAGTTCGCGTTCTCCCCTCTTTCTCCCCGCGACGAGAAGGTCTGCTTGATCCCGGCTGATCGTTTCCTTTGAGATGCTCCACAGCTCTTGCCTTCTCTCCACCCTCTTTTAACTAGAGACCGGTTAATCTTGAGTGAACTGAACTTGGGTTTGGAATCTAAAAGAAAGAGGAACACCCAAAGGGATACGGCAGCGCGTCTTTGGATAAGGACCTCTTTCCCCTTGTTGCACTTTGGGGAAGATTTTTTCCCTTTCAGTTGGTTTTTGTTAATCCAGGTGGTGCAGGAGGATTATTACACTCGAGCTGGTGTAGAGAGACATCCCCCAGAAGGCTATTTTCATGTTCTCCATCCAGGACGGTCTCCCACGGGGAGCCTTGACCATGAAAGAAGAGCCCCTTACGAGTGGCATGACGCCGGTGCGCTCTTGGATGCAGAGCGCGGGGATACTGGATGCCAACACAGCTGCGCAAAGGTAAACATCACCAACAAGCTCCAAGTTGTTCATATCCCAAGTAGTTGAGTACGTGAAACGGAGCGTCCGATGCGCGTTAGAGGAAGCGCTTGGCCACAGTCAGAAGTGTTTCGAAATCAACTGTTTTGAATCTAGAAGTGCTCGTACAGGGACGGCGCCCGTAACACGGTCGTTCTAAATCAGTTTGTCAGCTGTTAGTTAGTTGCAGACGTGTTGAAACTGATTGCGCATCATTAAGCGCTGTAGAAAAAGCTGCTCGCGCCGCTCCAGAAAGGCGTACTCTGGTTACACTGCCTGTCACACACGAGAAAACATTGTTTTACCTGATTTCTCTGTGGTTTAAAGAGAGCTGGAGATCTTTCAGATTGTCTTGTGTAGGATGTCCCACTCATGCCATTTTATTTACCCTGAAAATATTGATATTTCAAAATCGCACTCATCTAATGATGTTTCACTTGCATCGCAGGGATAGAGAGGTCTAGTGAGAATCAATGACCAGCGCGAGTTTATAGCTTTATGTTTGTAAATAAAATATGCAATACATTGAGCGCTTTTGAAATTTCCTATAGGTGATTCAAAATCATCGTAAATAATTTATTCTGATTTATCTCATTTACGTGATGTTAAAGAATGCTCAAAAGTGCGAAAAGTGGAGTTTGTGAGGTTATTGCGCTGTCATAGACAAAACTATTAGGCCTGTTTAAAAAAAAAACTAGAAAAGTCAAACCGACGTACCACAGCATGCCTTTCTATTTCACTAATGTTATGCATACAAAATAAACCATTTGCGATTGAAAAAGTTTTTGGACAGTGAGTTTCTCCGCATTTACTCTCCACTGGGTTCCTAGAATGATGTTGAAACACTGAGGAAATGTATGCTGTTCTGTCTCACCCTTCAAAGAGAGACCTGGGATTTTGAGAAATACATGTATGCTACACTCAAGTTGACTTGCAGAAGTTTTACGCAGAGGGACAAAAATTAGTTTGAGCATTTAATATCCCCCAAACAGCTCAAAATTATTATTTTATAGGCCGTGATATCATGTTATAATAGTTATAAAAATGATAAAAGCAGAGAAGAGAACAGGGAGCATCACACTAATTCTTTAAAATGAATTGCATATTAATGGAATAATAAGCAAGGGACTTTTTTTTAGAAAATACACTTGTGTGTTTTAGGGCTAAAATTTCCGATTTTTTGTCACTTTATAAACGCTGAGGGAGCGGGCGAGAACTTGAGGAATATCGGATTTGCTAATTTAGTGTCTTTGATTATTTTTGGGGGATATTTGAGCTCAGTTAAAAACTTTATGTATTTATTTACTATATAAATATAATTTGCTGCATCAAGCATTGCTAAAAGTGTGGTCTAAAATAAATTAATAAATAATTGCGATTTTATGTTTAGCCCTATATGTAGCCTATATATTATACTAAAGTGAGCAAAACACACTTAATGAGACGGGTTATTTTCTGCTAGTGTGTGAAAAAGGATGCATACTGAAATCAAAACCTCTTCAGGACATAAGCTTGCAAGGCGTTTTTTAATGTACAAATAATTTTACACTTCATTAAAACATGTACAGAAGAGAGATCTGCTGCGTTTACATGTTTTCGCGATCCTCTTAAATACGTTCGGAGATAAATCCCCTCGGTATATTAATATTGCATATTGTGTAGGCTGGATTAAAGGACATGTTTCAAACTTACAGCGGAGGTCAGCTGCCATGTGCAAGTGGCCGAAATCACTTGCCCATCCGCAGCCTTTCATATCGCTAACATGGAAAAGTCGCGAGCACCTAGAGCACCAGTATTTGCAGACCAAACTGCTGATGTTTTACTGTGATATTAATTAGAGACAAAAATGCAAAGTCTTTGGGCATCTAATTACCCTACATGAGATAAAAACTCACATCCTGAATTATTTATTTGGTGGAGAAAAAAGTCGCGTTGCATATGAGTTGCACTGCATAGTGCATACAAAAAGTCCCTAGCATATAAGGACTGATAAGAAAAAACGTGTATTTATTTAATTATTTTAAAAAAAAAATCGGTCAAAATATCACTCGCATTTCATAGTTATTTCTCATGAAGAAAGTTATAAATGGAGTGTAATAAAGAGCAGTGTTTTTTCATCATATAGCAGCGCTGCAGAAAAAGTCATTTGTAAAACAGGTTCCCTCATAATAAATAATTTGCTCTAGCCAATTATCATCCTCATACACAACACAAAATTCTCCCGCGCTCCTTACAAACGCAAACGAAGCGAACGTGTCATGATGCCATCTTAAACTAAGACTAAAGATTTAAAAAAGCGACTTAAATGATTAAAAGGTTTCTTATTTATTAATTAATTATTAATTTCATTTTGCCTAGCAAATAGTTGTTATAATCCTTCATTTGTTAGTATTTTAGTTTCTGTATGTTACATGCAAATGATTCCATTAACTGTCATGCACATCTTCTGCTACCTTAAATATCTCCTTTTCCTCAATTTTATTCTCTCTCTTTCACACTCATTTGAATTCATTTCAACACACTTTGGCTCTATTTTAATCTCAAATATACACTGATGGCAGGATATGGGTTTTATGGGTAGGGGTGCAGTAAAGGGTGTTCTCTTAAGAGACAGTAAAGTGAGTAAATCTGGACGAAAGAAGCAAAAGTGAGCGCTTAATTTGATTTGAAACTTTCATGTGATCCTGTAAATAATACCATGTGTTGGCTGTGGCAGTGATAGGTAGTTATCTAGGGGTGAGCTTGGTGGAAAGTGCAACCTTTTTTTAGATTAGTCCTGTCAGAGCAGAGAAGGAAAATCATTATTCGGATACATGCATTGAATTTTAGCTCTTCAGAAATGAGGATTCGTGCACGATCCCATACTTATTACCCACATTATTTTAATATCTAATCACAGTGCACATTTTTATTCAGTTGAAACTTGTTTGCATTCCTACACAAACTGGATTGATGTAGATGGAGTTGGCTGAACAGGTTTGTGATGCTCAGGCAGCTCGGGGGTACGTTTGTGGGGTCCATCTCCCCCCGAGCATTTCTCTCTCTCTCTTTCGTTCTCTCTGGGCCTAGGGGTGAGTGAGAGGGCCGCACAGCTGGGGAACAGATTTCGCTTGACCCTTTCACCGATTCCGTACCCCTACACTGTAAAACCTGGCAAAGTGAATTATGTCACCTCTGTTTTGTCCACTGGGGGGGGTGGGGGGTGGCGAGAAGGGGGGTCAGACTAATGAAGTCCAGACCGCCAAGCTTTAGGTTAAAAAAAAAAATCTCTCCAAAACCATCCCAAAATCCCTTGCGTGCAATGGCACGATACATTCTATTTTTACATGTTGAAAATCCAACCAAATATGCAACAATGACATTGGACGATACAGGAATTGCACTTGGCCGCTCAAAAAAAAGTGCAAAACATTTCCGCATTTGTAAATACACTAAAACACTCGTATCACAAAACACACCTGATTTATAAGGTCTCGCTCTGTTCTTTCTCAGTTGACGCCTGCATGCCGGAATGTAGCACAGAGAAACAAGTGTTTTAGAAACAGCTGCCCCATAACATGCTAGCGATTAGCGGCCGGCTGCAGGGCCACCTCGGTAATGACCCCATTAGAAACGTACAGGTGACCAGTTAATGATTTCAGCTGTAGGCCAGTAACGATTTTAGAAATGACTGTAAGTTTTTTTAGAACAGAGCGGCGAGAGTGTGAGCGAAAGAAAGGAACGAGTGCTATAATTTGTAGTGTGTGTGTGCAGGTCTGGCAGGTGCAGTCGGGGCTAAACCTACAGCAAACATGCACAAGTGCAATACTAATAAAACACACACAGACGCCACAGTGCAGGGGCAGCACTTCACACACACAGCACCGACTCTTATGTAGAGCTCAGCTGAGGAGAGACATGTGACCGGTGCATTGATCGAGGCGTTCAAAGGAGATCAGTTTCAATGAGGCCATGACTAATTTTCTCTCTCTTATGATGGAAAGAAAAACAAATATATTGCAATTTGGCGGGATGCAATAATCAAAAAGGAATTCGCTGTGATTAACCTCTTAACTGTCACCTGTCCACCCTGTGGGACGCCTAAGTTTACTTCACTATATTACAATAAATCCTGATCTAATCACGACAAACTCTATATCGTTGGAAAGGTCTAAGACCTTTAAAAATAGGAGATATTTTACCACTTTTTTTGTTAAAAAATTATGTAGGAAAATTATTAGATTAATTTATGACAAGAGTGCACCTAAAAAATCTACATCATAACAGGAGTTCTGACCTTTGTCACAGAAATCATAAGAAATTATATATCAATTGAAAACTTAAAATCTCAAAATTCATGCTTTGAACCCCATTTTAAAATCAGACATTGCATTACCATGGAAATGGTACATAAATATCATGTTACAAAATGTTTTCGTTCATGAATTATAAAAACTTAAGTTTGGATAGTGCACTATAATGTCTATGTTCAAAACTGTGAGTGACAGTTAAGGGGTTAAAGAATAGAGAATGCAATAATTAGGACGTAACCAATGTAAATACCTGTTTTCTCCACTTGATGCACTTCTGCGTTAGACAGGCAGCTCTAGTCTTTGTCACATGTTCAATTAGAGTGTCCTAATCGCATGAAACATTTGCCTGTAATTTAGCCGTCCATCTCCAGGAAATAACTTCTCACTGTGCAATGGTTTACTTGTCTCGGTGCAATTACGAACAAATTAGAAATTAGCTGGAAGCGTTTAGCACTGGCTGGTTATACGCTTTTACGATTAAAGAAGAAGTGTATAATGTTTCAAACGTGTTGCAGTGTCTGACAATGCCGTCAGCTGTTTGAATTTGTTTTGTGTGTGTGTGTGTTAATCTTCATTGTTAGTTAAAGTGGCTTTATATTACGATTACGATTGCAATCATTGTGTGAACAGTTGCTCTTTGCCATTATTTGCACGTAAGACACATATATTTTCTTAAAATCAAATTCTAAGTTATAGAGACGTCTCAGCATTATAGATCAAGATATAGTTATTTTTATTATCAACAACTAGGAAAACCTGGTAAAACCTATATCCCATGATACACATGTAGAACATTACTTTGCATTAAAAAAGTCTGGGTTCATGAGCGTATGTGCGCTATGTGATGTGTCCTCGTTTTGTCACAGCTGTGGAGCGCTCCACACTGACATCCACATAGCCAACGACAGCGAGCGATAAACACACAGGGCTGAATTTGATTAGATGTCTAATCTGTGAGTGAGCCGCGAGTCTATTGACTCAGATCCTCTCGCGCTGAGAGTCTCAATCAGTGAGCAATGATGGCACATCAACCCCTCTGACTACATGGGCCATTCAGCAGAGCACCTTCTTTTTGAAGTAATAAGTCAAAGAGATGTTCAGCTACATTTTGAAAGCAAACGCAATGTTTTGTGTGTTTTAAAGAGAGTGTCTTTACTGTGGCTCGTTGTTTTTTTTGTTAAAATTCAGATTTTGTTCAGTGTGTTTGTCTGAAACATGTTTAAGTGCTTTTAATTGGCGTTATGTAAACAATATATTTCCATTTAGATCGATATTATCCCAAATGAACAATGATAAAATATCCAAATGATTAAATGGATGATTAATGACATTTAAAAGCAAATATCTGGGCGTTTTTGTACGTTTAGATTTATTTAGTTATTTATTTTTTGAGAGTCAAGCACATTATACAAAAGTACATATAAGAAAAAAAGAAAAAAGTACAGGAAAACATTGTACATCTTAAACAATTTAGTAGTTTGTATAGATTTTACGTTTGTACTTTTAAATATTGTCCTTTTACATACATTTTAATTTTAGTTTTAAATAAAGTCAAATATTTTGTTAAGTTTATTAATATAATAAGGAACAAATATAATAATTACAAAAATAAATACTCTGTTTTTATCACCATTCAATGAGAAACACCTAGAAATGAACACTCTGATGCATGATGTCAACTAGAGCGAAAATAAGCCATTTTTTCAGTGTAAAGTTACATACAAACCACTTTAGGTTATAACTTTTGACCTTTACCCATGATATATGTCTTCTTCGTATGTCATTGTGTTTTTTCTGTTGCACCGCATATGCATATTTCTGTGAAAATACATAATTTGGGGTTTATATATATATATATATTAATACATTGAAGAAAATATATTTTTTAAAGTAAAAAGGAACATTGATTTATTTTTTTCTTTAATAATTCATGCATCAGAGGTCAAGGGAACCCAGTCAGGAACAGAGAGGCATGTAAAGAAACTGTCTACTTTCGGATGTCTGTAAAAGTGTTAGTATGTTTATGTGTGTGTGTGTGTGTGTGTGTGTGTGTGTGAATAAACCGGGAAGCAGGCGATGGCAGTGATGCAGGCAGCTGGTGATGTATGTGCCAGCTTATCGCTGGGAGACGTGACAGACAGGCCGTTTGTGTTTGTGTTGCAATAGAAATCATGGAGAAATGACAGGCCTTTCTTTATGCAAAGATCCTCTCTAACACGTTCGCTTTGACTTACGGCCACCCGTTACTGTGCAGCGGTGACAAATGCCTCTATTACTCTCTGCATTCCGTCATTCCAGGAAGGCTTTCCTATGATTCCACATCGTAACATCCAATTAGCGATAAAGAAACAAAGATGCCGACTATCCATAAACGCAATCAGCACATCTGGCGCAGCGCTTTTACCTCAGATAACAACCATGTAAAATACACATTTTTATACTTTAGGGGGTTCTAACTGCCCATTTTGACAATTTACAATGCACAAGGCTTGTGTTGAACAATTAAATCACCGCACACTTGAGTCGAGAGAGAATGAGAGCTATGACAGGCCAAGTGAACCAAAAAAAAGACCCGGTTTGACCACAAGTGGGATTTGGGTTTCAAAACAACCTCCTCTTCTCTCTCTCTTCCTCTTCTCGTTCTGTTTCTGCTCTCCACTAATCCCAATATGCTGCCCGTGCTCCTACAGGGCTTTAGTCCTCAACTCATTAAATCTTATTACACAGCTAATAAGCACTAACCAAACATACTGCTGCCATGCTGACTGCCCGCTGCCGCCCCCAACACCGCACGGCACACACACACTCCTAAGCATGAGCAAATGTATGCCACAGTAATTGTATCTTTTTGCATAAATTACTCCCCACGTAAACATAGAGTATGTGCATATCTTAGTATCCACCGTCTTCAAAATACTTGAGCATAGGAAGGCAAGCATGCTCAGTTTCTCCCCTCCTCTTCTCTCATTTGGTCATTTGTTAGAGTAAAGGTCAAATTAAATATGATTCCCGTATGATGGTTAATTTAGAGAATGATCTCCTATTGCAGACCTCTGATGAAGGCGGTTGCTTTATCGACCAAATCTCAGCTGATACCATCCAGCCTTGTAACCTATGTTTTCGAAGAGACCTTTCTGAGAGGGAAAGCGTCAGGATGGATGCAACAAATGAGAACAAGAAATTCTTAAAAAAGTGAAAATGAGGAAGGAAGGGCGTAAGAGAGAGAGAGAAGGAGATTTACATTTACTTGTTGGATCAGCACGTTGGCTCTCAGCCAGGGCAGAGATGATTTTTCCGCGTCACATTTGTATAAACAGAGCGCTGCTGTACGGCTCATTAGTTCGATAGTGAGAGAGAGAGATGAGCTGTAGTTAAAGACTTCCCTCTGTCACAGTCCATCACAGGCGTGATTAATGTCACTGAGATGTGGGGCTCGGTCCGTGATGCCACCCATATGCCACACACACACACCACTTGTGTCATATATCTTTGTTTCGCAGGCATTTTAACAGACGCCTCATGGAATAGTAGTTAGAATACTGGTTAATACAGTTAATACAAAATTCATACACTACTGTTTTTGAAAGAACTGAATGCTTTTATTCAGCAAGGTTGCATTCAAGTGATCAAAAGTGACAGTAAAGACATTCATAATGTTACAAAAGATTTCTGTTATTTTGAACTTTCTGTTTATCAGAGAATACTGAAAAATAGATATCATGGTTTCCACAAATATATTAAGCAGCTCAACTGTTTTCAACATTGATAATGATAAGAAATGTTTCTTGAACACCAAATTAGCATGTTAAAATGATTTTTGAAGTATTGTGCAACTGAAGACTGGAGTAATGATGCTGAAAATTCAGCTTTGCATCACAGGAATAAATTACATTTAAAAATATTAAAATAGAAACAATAATAATTAGCTTTTTTGTTGCATGAGAAAATACTTTCGAGAAAAAATCTTACCGAGCCCAAACTTTTGAATGCCAGTGTACGTCAAAGATATTAAGAACTCAGAATGAGACTATTCATTTTTTTTACTCTCATTGTTGCTATTTTGGGGGCTGCAGAGACTCACACTATTAAATTGTATAAATAATAACATTAATTCCTTTTCTTTATTAATCTTAATCTTATCCTTTTTATTTATTTAATGTGGTTTCCTGACCTAATCAAAATCTATTTCACAGGAATTAAATTGTATTATTATACTTCTCATCAACGCATTGAATAAAGTTTCTTGTCCAATACGTTGTAGAAAAATATAATAAAACACATTTAAATCAACAGTTTGCAGGAGTGAACCACTACAGTGTGGATACTAGTTAGAAAATCCTAGAAATGTATGTGAAAATTAATTATATTTTATAGCTGGAATTCATCAGACCTCAAAGTATTATGACATTTTTCTTGCAGGACTTGCATGTTATCAAATTTTATTTAGCATCTGCTCAAAACTCATGCAATATAAACCTGATACTTCAATGTTAAGTATGCATCTTTTAATGATAGTTAATAACTTTATCGACCTCTGAAGCAATTTTCTTTTTGCTGACGTAACCTAGGCCAGGTGGGTGGAAAAAATAGTTGTAACTAATGTAGTAATGAACAAATCCTGATAGCAGATATGCATTTTTTGAAGACTAAATATTCTGTTTTACTCTGAAGTATGTCAAGGTATGGCAGTTAAATGTGTTGTAAATGACATATTTTCAATGCTTTCTGTAAAATTGACAGATTTAACATTTTAATCAATTATTATAATCAATCATTATTTTTCCCTGCGAGATGATTGTTTTATTGAGATGTACATGTGAAGGCATCACTCACCTCTCTTTTTTACTCACACACACACGTCAGCTAACTCCTCAATATCTCAGCAGATCCTGCTGTGTCCTGTGTATTGGCAGTTCTTCTCCTCTGCATGTTCATTAGCAGATGATTTCAGAGTTTGAGTCTCTGTGCTTAGTATCTATTTCCCTCAAGTGTTCAGGCCCTTGAGCTGTGAGGATTTTAGCCTGGGGTTACTTTTTTCATTTAACATAATTAGACTTTGCTGTATCGCATTAAGCCTGCAGTGTGCAAAGGGCCGCAGACTGAGCCCCCGACTGCCGCTGCATAGAAAGACGGCGCTCTCGTATTCTGAAATGTCATCATTACAAACCCTTCAGCTCCTGCTATGAGTGGTTTATTGTTAAAGCAGTTCTGTGAGACTGTATTTATTGATTCAAATAAAAGTGGAGGGTGTTTTTACGTCCAGAATTGTGTCAGAACTAGGGTTGTTTCTGGCTTGCATGCTTTTTTCCTTTTATTTCTCTCCGCTCTGTGTCGAGAACATGTCAAACAGTGTGTTTAACGGAGACCGTTGTGAGACCGTGTGCTGTAGCCATCCGTTAGCGATTTACACAGCTCTGCTGTCTATGTGTGTGTGTTTGTCACCTCGATAGCAGTTATTTCAATACAGAGCGAGTGAGAGCCGTCCAATCGTGCCTCTGCCTCTGACTCATAACTGCTGGAGTGGATATGGCAGCAATCAACATAATTAAAATAATAACACTAACAAGCTTTCCGAGTCGATCGTTTCCTGCGCGTAAAGATCCATGCCTTTGCGAGAGTGTGCGGGAACGCTGTCTCTCTCCCTCACCCCATCAGAAACATGACGCCTGGCTTTGTAACCGAGCTGATGGGGTAATGGAGAGGAGCTCATGATGCAATATGTGTGTGTTTAAGTGTGATACTGTCTTTTTTTTTTCTTGCTTTTTTTCCCCTACAAATGTGTAATTTTGTAATTCTGTCTTCCTAAGCGAAGGTGATAATTTGTGTTTACATGTGCTTGTGCATTTCATGCAGTGCAGACACAGGATTTGGTCCCAGTCTGTTGACGTATCCTGCTGTGTGACATGCTATATTTAATAAGAAACTATTATATATGTAAAATGTGTTTTTTATTATTATATTTTGTAGTGCAATGCAATAATAGTAATAAGTAAAAAATAAAATTGTATATATATATTCATTTGTAATTATTATGCTTAGAGCTAATTGTAAAGCTATTTAAAAAAATATCTATAAAACTGACCCTAAAATCTTGATGGTTTAATTAAAAAAATGTATTAATGGACATGTAATGTGTTAACTACCCAACATAAAGAATTATTTTAAAATGTTTTTGGCTTAACATAATATAGATATATAATATAATTCTAATCTTTAAAGCTCTGTTTTACTGTCTTATTTTGTATGCTTTTTTCTTATCGCATTTAGAGGGCATCTGTCAGACTTAGCACCGCCCTGACCGGTCAGACTGCTAAAGATCTTCACTGCGAATCAATTACTACAGATGAAGAAGATCATATTTCCCATTTACGTTGAAGTCATCCGCTTTAAAAGTGCTCCTCCCTGAATCCCCCTCCCACAGCCTCTTCTGTGAAAGCTGTTTTTGCCTTCAGTGTAGTAACCTCAACTTCACGAATGAGATTTCACCAGGCTCAGATACAAATGAAGCATTAAGCCCTGGTAATAGTACTGGGGAGGGGTCAGGCTTTATTAATGTCCTATCAGGGGAATATCTCAACGAGCAGAGACAGAGAACAGGCCGCTTTCCAAAACACTGGCTCCCCACCCCGAGCTCAGCAGATGAACAAATATTTATGTATGAGAATATTTTTGAGATTCAAATGCATTTCGGCCCACCTCATCAGAGTAACGAGTAAATAATGAACAGACTTAACAATGACAGCTGCAATTTATGTATGTGAACATTACACACTTTTTCATTTAATGATTTAGGGAATAAATATTACGGCTACTTGGTTTGACTTGAAGGTGATGTCATTTTTGTTGAATTAATTACATGAAAAAACGTAATATGCAGAACCATAAATACAGTACACCGCTGTCAAGTTTGGGGTTGGTAAGATGATTTAGTGATTATGAAAGAAGTCTGTTATTCTTGCATTTATTTGATCAAAAATACAGCTAAAAAAAGTTATATTGTGAAATAGTATTACAATTTAAAATAACTGTTTCTATATTAATATATTTTAAGATGTTATTAATTCCACTGATGGCAAAGCTGAATTTTCAGCAGCCATTATTCCAGTCTTCAGTGCTCAAGAAACATTTCTGATTATTTTCCATGTTGAATACAGTTGTGCCACTTAATATTTTTGTGGAAAACCTGATACCTTTTTTTTCAGTATTATATAAGTATTAAAGAACAACGTTTATTTGAAATAGAAATCTTTTGTAACATTATAAATATCTTTACTGTCACTTTTGATCAATTTTTTGCATCCTTGCAGAATAAAAGTACAAAATAAAAAATACATTAAAAATAAATAAACAAATAAATATTACTGGCCCCAAAATTTTGAACAGTAGTGCACATAAGCCATTTGTAGGTTGATTTTATTTTTTATTTAAAAAATAAATAAATAAAAATAAATGTATAGCAACATTGACTCTACCAGTAGTGTGCGTTTGGGGCGGGACTATCTCTTCAGCAAACAATGACAGATGTGTTCAAGAAACCTGTTTATTTATTTAAAATTCTATATATGTGACCATGGACCACAAAACCAGTCATAAGTGTACATTTTTCAAAATTGAGATTTATACATCATCTGAAAGCTGAATAAATAAGCTTTCCATTGATGTATGGTTTGTTAGGATGGGATAATATTTGGCCAAGATACAACTATTTGAATATCTTGAATCTGAGGGTGCAAAAAAATCAAAATACTGAGAAAATTGCCTTTAAAGTTGTCCAAATGAAGTTCTTAGTAATGCATATTACTAAACAAAAATTATGTTTTGATATATTTACAGTAAGAAATTTACAAAAAATCTTCATGGAACGTGATCTTTACTTAATATCCTAATGATTTTTGACATAAAAGAAAAATCAATAATTTTGACCCATACAATGTATTTTTGGCTATATACTACAGCAATAACGAGACATCAAAGATTCAGAATAAAAGTTTTTGTTTACATTATATATGTATGTGTACTGTGTATATTTATTATTTATATATAAATACACACACATACTGTATATACTTTGAAAAAATGTACATGTATATACATTTATATATTTATATTCTTGTATTTTATATTATATATAAATATATTTCATATATAACCATAAAATATTTTTCTTAAATGCATACATGCATGTGTTTATATTGATATATAAATAATAAATATACACAGTATACACACATATATTATGTAAACAAAAACTTTTATTTTGGATGCGATTAATCGCGATTAATCGTTTGACAGCACTACTACAAATATACCCATGCTACTTAAGACTGGTTTTGTGGTCCAGGGTCATATATATATATATATATATATATATATATTTATATTAAGTTATATTTTATTATTTAATTTTTATAAATATAGTTTTACATACATTTTTTAAAAGTATTTCTTTGTTAAATTGTAATGTAGAAAAATAAAGTGTCAGATTAAGTGCTTGACATCAGTTTCTGCTTGAGGAATGGGATGCATGAATTACCACCCTATTAAAAATAGACCACCTGCATTTTAATCTTCCTTCCTTTACTTCAGGCCTTCATCTCTCTCTGAGGCCCCTGCGTCCACTGATCCAGGTATGGAAAGATGATCAAGCGTTTGCATCAGTGGGCCAGGGCTGACGGTTTGATTGATAGGTGGATGTGTAGGGTTGGCGTGGAGGTGCGGGCCTCCTCCTCTCGGGCTGCGTGAAGCTCCTCGGTCTCTGTCAGTCCGTCTTTTTGCCACGCGTTCTAATCGATGCTCAAGTGCGAGAGTCAGGATGGAGGCTTCTATCAGCTGAACCCAGGGGAGGCCCGAGCGGGTTTGACTGACAGGTCAGGGAAAGAGGAACGCAGCAGTTGCCAAGGCGAGCCGTACCCAGTAGCGATTGGCAGCCGCAAAGGCAGACGGTGCCTTCTGGGGTCCCCCGCTCCGCGCCAGATTCCAATTGTTGAGGTGGCAGAGCAGAGAGGGGCAGACAATAGAGTTCATGGCACACACAGGGCATGAGAAAACAAGCCAAATATCTCTCTTCTAACACCTCTCAGTTATTTCCTGTTATCAGTCTTTGTAACAGCTCTAATTTCCTGTTTGTGTTTCCTGTAGTCTTTATAATTTTATGTATTTTATTTGGAATTATTACACACTCTTCGTAGACAACATGCAGAACGTATAAAATTAGACACTGCGGTGACTTGTCAATGTTATGTATTTATATGCAATGTGATAAGTTCATGTGAAACTGCCATTTCATCTTTCTGCAAGCTCATATTTTGAATGATTATTTGGGTTACAGTACATTAATCTCTCTGTCTCTTTTCTCTCTCTCTCTCTCTCTCGTAGTGGTGTGGGTTTGGCAAGAGCCCATTATGAGAAACAGCCTCCCTCGAACCTGCGTAAGTCAAACTTCTTCCACTTCGTTCTGGCCCTGTATGACCGGCAGGGACAGCCTGTCGAGATCGAGAGAACCTCCTACGTGGACTTTGTGGAAAAAGACAAAGTAAGCACTCTGTCACTAACAGACACCGCTACACAACGCAACAGGATTTGTGATATGCTGGGGTGTTGCATATTGAAGTTGGAGAACATGCTAAGAATGTACTGTATAATTGTTTTTAGATGCATTTTTTATTTAAAAAAAAAAGCCATTAGAATAAAGCCTAGAAATAATTCTGGTGCAGATTTTACATCATCTCACACATTTAGCATTTTAAAACATTAATATATAAAGTAAATTAACACTGATCATTAAAAAAAATCCTGAACCATCTGAAACAATGTTAAATGTTTACATTTTTTCATGTCAGCAATGTTAATAATACTTAATAATGTTAATAAATAGTTAATAATACTTATTGATCATACACGTTCATTATTTAAAAAACTACACTAAATATTTCCTTAAAAAATCCCAAACCCTCTGCAACAGGTTTTAATATTAATATTTAATTTTTTTTTTATTTAATCAATATAAAAAAATAAATAAATATGGTGGCCTGCACCTTGGTAGATATTCTATATTTTAATCTATTCTATATTAAATTATATCTTTTATTTTCTTGCAGTTATTTTCAATGCAGTTGCATTGTGTATACAGTCAAACCAAAATTTATTCAGACACCCTCAACATTTCTCACATTATCACAGTTTATTCGCTATAGTTTAGAAAATGGTAATAAAATATGACAAGAACTCAAGAGTGAAACTCTGTCAGAACAAATTCATCTTGATAAAGTCAGACAACTTTGATAGAGAGGATTGTAACAAAACATGATCAGGTCAAAGTGTCAAATCAAATTTTTGGTCCCAAATTTTTATCGGTTTTTCAGGTAGTCCACTGTGTGAAGAATTTTTGGGTGTAATATGTCAGAGTTTACTTTATTTTGCTATCCTCACTTACATAAATGAATTATAGTGTCCTGCACCCACTAGTAAAAAAAAATATCAAAAATTATATCTGGTGTCTGAACTCACATTATCACCCAGTATTGTGATTCTCAGTAGTAGCGGTACCAAATAATACTTCTAGGGGGCAATGATGAGACCACTTTTTTATCATAAGAATCGCATTAACAATACTATTTGTAGTGTTCTTTTTTTATTATTAAATTTAGATTAAAATATCCAGCTTTTCTAATAAAGGACTGTGTTTAGCTTATATTTGCCCCACATTATTTTATTCTTTGCTTATCCTTTGAGTGTGATTCTCAGGATCAGTATCATGGGAATAAATCTCGCTCTTTTCCAAAGCATTACTCTAAAAATCGCCTTTTCACAGTACCACTACCTCCATTCTGGAGTGTAGTCATGTGTTTGTACCTGCTAGCCCTGCGATGTGTGTCGGAGGGTAGTCCTGCTCAACCCGCGGTGTGTGTGTCGGGGGGTTGTTCTCAGTAAAAGGTTACAGAGAACAGCTCCGCCCACGGTCATATGGGACGGGGTCCAGCTGGCATGGTCAGTGCTCTGTCCTCGCTGTCCGCTCACCTCCGCCATAACCCCCGCCCAGCACCCCCCCACACACTCCTCCACTCCACTCTGGGTCGCTGCCAAGACGCTACCACTAAACTTGGCGGTGAGGAGATAGAGAAAGACTGACGACATGTGTGGGTGTGTCGTGTTCCTGCGACTCGTTGGATTGATGTCACATCAGGGTAAAATAACTCACCTGAAGCCTGGATGTGATGATTAAATGTAAACCTCACACTTAGTCCAAAGAGTGAAATTGAACTGGGCTCACATTTGGATGCACTGCGGTTGTTTTGCTGTGATTATCAGAAAGTGAATGATTTTGAATTTCTCAACAGAGATTTTAAGTAAGCCTTCAAACAAACTTTCAAATTTGTGAAAATTCTAATTTTAATTGGTTTCATAAAAGCACCAATTTGGTAACTATATATCCATTTACACTAGTGTTAAAAAGATTTTTTTTTAAAAGAAATTAATTTTATTCAACAAGGATGCAGTAACTTAATCAAAGTGACAGTAAAGACATTTATAGTGTCGTAAAATATTTCTATTTCAAATAAATGCTGTTCTTTTGAACTTTATATTCATCAAAGAATCCTAAAAAAAATGTAACATGGTTTCCACAAAAATATTAAGCAGCACATTTCTTTTCATCATTAATAATAATAAGAAATGTTTCTTGAGCACTTAATCAGCATATAAGAATGATTTCTGAAGGATCATGTGACACTGAGGACTTGAGTAATGATGTTGAAAATTCAGCTTTGCCATCACAGAAATAAATTACATTTTAAAATGTTTTAAGATTAAAATTAGATTTAAAGGTACAATATGTAAGATTTTTGTAATAAAATATCCCAAAACCACTTGCACAGTGTTATATATTTCATGCAGTTGTGTACTTACGTTATTCTAAAATTTCCCAAAGATTTGTAAATTTAGAGAAATTTCAGTGTACAGTCTACAAGTGTGGACAAAAATGCCGCTGCACAGTTGAAGTAAATCCATTACGGCTGAAATGATAAGTGTTGACTGCAGCATGAAATTTATATCTGCTCAGTGTTTCATCATGACTCTTTTTCCGCGTTTTTACAGTGTTGCGCATTATAATCAATCACACACGAGTCTGTTGAGCTTACGAATGCATTGGCCAATCAGAGGCGTTCAGATGAGTCATCGCTGAAACAGTGCAGTTTTGTGTTGAGTGTGCGCGCGCGCTGACAGCCTGACTGAATTCAGCTCATGAATTCTCTCATCATAAACAAGTGCAGATGTATGAATGATGTAAGTAAGCAATTCATTCATCAGCGTATAGACAGCTTTACTGATTACAAGGGGAGTTTTTTTTTTTTGAAAGTGCTTAATCTCGCGCTATACTGAAATCAGTCATAATGTTCTTTGGCAATGTAAATGCTCTTTGCTGGCTTGTTTGAATAACTGTGGAAGGTACAGGTAATTCATTACCTCAGCCGTGAACATTATTCGTGAATTCCATACATGACAGCGTCATCAAGCTTCGCCTTTGTTATTGTTTTGAACATGCGACCTTTAGTGGCGAAATCTTACATATTGTACCTTTAAATTGTAATAATATTTCACATTATTACTGTTATACTTTACAAATTTACTATATTTTTGATTAAATAAATGTAGTCTTGGTGAGCATAAGAGACTTATTTGAAAAATGTTTAAAAAATATTACCGACCTCAAACTGTAAAGATGTATAGAAAACGTATATAGAAAAATGGATAGTCAAACCCGAATAAATAAAACATATAGTTGTGAATGTCATAGTTGTAGTTTTTGCTAATATTGTCATCATTGTTGCCACAGGACATTGGTTCCATAATTAGCAGAGTCATTATCAGCAGTGAGTCACAATTCAGGTCTGAAGGTCAACATGCTGAATCTTGATGGTCAATGTTTTAATAGATGACAATTTCTTTTTTTATTCTCATAAATTGTCCTGCTTGTGCATTCTTTTTAGGAATACAATGGCGAGAAGACCAACAATGGCATCCACTACAGGTTACAGCTTCTCTACAGCAACGGTGAGACCCATACTGCTCCTGCAAACCCTTTCCATATCCCATCAATAACAAAGACATATTGCGAGGCAGAGCGGGGCCAACTGTAAACGATATGTAACCACAATCATGCAACATGTCTCATCACATCTGGGAGAGTATTTGAGAGCTCCATCTGTTTATCCTGAGAGGAGTTCATGCTGTTGAACACATTTGCCACCCTTTCACAGTTTACGCTTGTGTCTAATGTCATTCCACGCTACTCACCCACACAGACACGTTAAACAAGGCCTCATTTGAGCTCTTAGTTCTTAGTAAAGTGCACACAGACTGGCTACGTTAAGAGCAGGTACTATGTTACACTTGTCAATATTAATGATTTAAATTGTTTATAAATTGTTACATTTATATATATATATATATATATATATATTATATATATATGCCGTTAATGAGAAACAATAAGAAGAGTTTCGGTACTGTTCTCAGCTAGTGGTGAGTGATTTGTCTGTAGATGTGGATTCTTTGTCATCCACTAGACAGCAGGGCAGGAGAAAAGCGAGCTCTCACACTTTAAGGCGGGAAAATCATAAATAATAGAAAAACTCCGAAGCTGAGCCGAGTTTGTTTTTGCTAAGAAGCGTTAACGGAATAGCTCAGTCAGCATGACAAGCATAACAGAATGCGCGTAAACGTACTCTAGGGAAAAGAATAATAAAACAAATTAATTTCCAAGACTTTCCATAAGAAATGAGTCTCTTTATGTAGACTTTTCAAAACAATTGGGCTTTGCATTTGGGACTGGCTTTCTGTTCTGTTTGCTCAAAGAGCCTTTTAATTTGAACACACACTTGATTCTACAAGTATTTGTGTTGAAACATTAGATTTTTTTATTATGCAACTGAGCAGGATTTTATTATACGCAGAGCATGAGAAAACATTTTGTTTATGAGATGCATGTTTTTAATATGTATTTATTATATTTTAAACCACCAGGTATCAGGACAGAACAGGATCTGTATGTTCGATTAATAGATTCCATGACTAAACAGGTGAGTACGGTTTTCCATTGAAAATCTTTCACTCAGAAAGTGCATAAAGTGTAAATATCACCTCATAACAAATGTATTACTCGAATTAATTAACAAATTAATAATTAATGCGGTTTTATATAACTAATATAGTATATCTATGCTATAAGTATATACAGCATTACAGATCTCAACTGCTTGATTGTTATTTTGCCAAAAACTCTATTATTGCCTAGTGATGCATAAATATTTGTATATATTTATTTTGTCACAAAATGTAACTATATTGTCCTGCTCTTTATATAAAATTTGGGTAACACTTTATTTTAAGGTGTCCTTGTTACACAGGTTGCATGTACTTACTATTATAATAGCAATAAATTATGCATAATTACATGCAAGTAACCCTAAACCAAACCCTAATCCTAACCCTAACTATATAGTAAGTACATGTAATTTATTAATATTACTCAGTACATAAATGTATAATTATACTGTAACAAGGACACCTTAAAATAAAGTGTAACCAAAATTTGATATATAAGTATGTAAAACTTTATCCGCATACACACAATATACTCACATAAAAAGATATATCAATATAGCAAATCACAAGTACTTGTTTTTTTATTTTGTCACAGAATGTAACTATATTATCACCCAGCTCTTTATATAAAGTTGAATATATAGTGCATCCTACTTTGTTGCATATATACAGTATATTCACATGAAGCAATGTATACTATATAGATCAACTGCTTGATTGCTTGTTTCATCTCAAAATGTAATTTATATTATCGTCAGGCTCTAATTTGCTAAATGATACTACTAATGTACAGTAAGAAGATATTAAGATATTATATCTTTTAAAGGCACTATACAAATATATTTGATTTGAGTAAAAGTGGATATGATGGACCCTGCCCACAAATAAATGTCCCATTAGAGATGCCTCTCATACTCTCAACTCAGTCCTGCACCTGCGTTCTTCGTTCCGTTGTGAAATGGACCAGATTTCAACCCCCCCTGGTCTTCGTATGGCCTATCCTTTCCTCAGCCCAGCAGGTCCCACTGTCACTGTGTGTCAGCCTGTCTCAGATCAATATGGCAACCAGTTCCTCGACAAAGCATCAACCCCGGAGACCAATCAATAGGCCTTAATGTAGCTGCAGAGCCGACACGCTGGAGACAATAATCCTCCCGACGACAAAAAAGGGCTGTAGCTGTGCACGCCCGTAAAATCCTTCCCCCCTACCCGCGCACACAGGCTTTACATATGTGCATCAACAGCGAAGCTGCGAATATCGATCGAGAACAACCTGTTTTTCTTCTAATCGAGAATACGAGAGAGAAGGATCTTGGTTGAGTTATGCCTCCTCTAATCTGAACGTTCCCCCAAAATTAATTTAGCAAAATAGTTTTGTCCTGCTAATCGAAATATTCCTTGTAAGGTGAGATGACTTAATTAAGGTACCAGGAAAGAGCGTGTTTGGAGTTCATGGAAGACTTGTAACACTATTCCATATCGCTGGAGTCAGACGTGCTTGAAGAACCGGGGTGGGGCCACTACTTTGGCGCCAGCAATGTGAATCAAGAACGATGATATATAAATATCGACCCGATCCACCTCTCGACCCCCTTCGATCCCAAATCCCCTCCCCCTTCGACAAAAATGGAGGATGGTGATGAAGAGGAAGAGACTTTCATAGGCAGCGGAGAGAAAGATCAATAATGTAGAAGTGGTCGTTATACTAAAAGTATTGTTCCCTAGGGCATTGGGTCAACCCTGTCTGGCCGACTGACCAGAGTCGAGTAAGATGGAGGATAGTTTGAGGTGGATTGTGTTGTGCGTTCCTTATGTGTGTGTGTTTATGATGGATTCATCTTCACTGGTGATGGTGATGAGGTCTGGTAGGAAGGGGGGTGAGTCCTTTAACTTCCTTGATATGCACCGATCATCCGTCATTCAGACCAGGCATGACAGCCCGATGACGGATGCCTGGGAGGAGGCTTCTCTTTCGGGGCCTGGCTGGCCATCTGGCTGCTCGGGTGGATGCTGATGGGGAGAACGGCAAGATTGTTAGTCCACATGAGCCCCAGCAGAGTCTGGATCCCCCTCGGATCGCCGCATACGTCCAGCCACCGATGACCAGATTTAGCTTTTAGCATATGTTAAAGTTGTCAGCATGCTTCGAACCAAAAACATGACTAATGACCAGGTGTCAGCATCCTGAACATCTTGAGCAATCACTGGTTTCAGGATGAGCTGAAGGAGGAGTTCGGCCAAGTCTCAAAACAACAGGACTGAATAAATTGATCAAATTTGACAGTAAAGACATTTATAATGTTACAAATGATTTCCCTTTCAAATAAATGTTCTCGTTATGAATTTTCTGCTCATCACCATATCTTGAAACGGTTTCCACAAAAATATTAAGTGGTACAGCTGTTTTCAACATTGATAAGAAATGTTTCTTGATCAACAAATCAGCATATTATGATGATTTCTGAAGGATCATGTGGCACTGAAGACTGGAGTAATGATGCTGAAAATTCAGCTTTGCCATCACATGAATAAATCACACTTTAAAATATATTACAATAGAAAACAGTTGTTTTAAATTGTAATAATGTTTCACAATATTAATGTTTTTTTTATTCATTTTACTGTATTATTTAATCAAATAAATGCAGTC
Organism: Tor tambroides; assembly: GCA_021397915.2. Lineage (NCBI taxonomy): Eukaryota > Metazoa > Chordata > Actinopteri > Cypriniformes > Cyprinidae > Tor > Tor tambroides. Next base: position 4,380 of record JAFVLL020017587.1, on the reverse strand, counting down.
TTGGTGAAACTTCTTTTAAAAACATTTAAAAATCTTACGAACCCCAAACTTTTGAAACCAGTAAACACATTCAAAGCACTACTGGGGCAAGTTGTCACACTGTATTAAATTAAATTTTTTGTCCCCTAAGCAATAATTGTGGAAGTTTTCAATAGATATTTAGCAATAACATGAATTTCTCTCTCTTTCTTCCTTTTAGCCAATCCTTTATGAAGGCCAAGACAAAAACCCAGAGATGTGTCGCGTTCTCCTCACCCATGAGATCATGTGCAGGTCAGTTCATATTTACCTCTCATTTCTTATAAGAACAACCTGAGACTTCTATAGCAAACACAGCTCTGCTCATATTCAAAGCACTAACATATCGAAGACAACGTAACATGCAGTTTTTGAAGTATCTTTTAATGCCTTATTAATACCTTTTTTATTATTTAACATGAAAAAATGTATTACGCCTCGTAATACTGATCATGATTCAGTATCGCTGTGTGAGAGAGGCTTTAGAAGAATATTAACATATGGTTTGGGAGTTCAGCTCACGGGTGTACCGCAGGTTTGCATAGGTGGGCCTACGCCATTCTTCCCGCTCCACTGTGAAGTCCTACAGGGCTTTCCTCATTACATTGACCTTAATGCAGTGTAATTATGGGTTCACAGTAGGCTCACGTGGCTGGAGGCCTGGATAGAGGTGTACTGTCCATGAATTTTTGCCCGATGGCCATTGGAGGGGGGTAAGGATCTGTAGGGAAGCAGGGCTGGGGGGTTGAGGAAGTTAAAGGGGCTCAGATGCTGGTGTCTTGAGTAACGGGGAGAAAACTTAGAGTTAATAATATAGTGAGGGGAAACGATGGGGCTTCATTGGGCACCCGGGGGCCAGTGGGAAGCGCAAATCCTCCAATAGAGTGCAGCAGTGATTATGTATTTTTGTAGGCCAACCCTAAAGTTAGTATCACCCCAGCTCCCTAGACAAATCCCAGTAGGATTTTTCCATTGGCTTTGGGATTATTGCAGAAAATGAGCTCTGACCAACAAAAGCTTATTATTCTTACACGTTTTGCTCATCAGGATAATTTTCACAAATGAACACAACTTTTTGAAGCCTAAATACAGTAGCTAGAAGTAAAAAGCAAAACGTAGATTATAAACAAACTACACTACAGTTGCTTCAGTCTCACCAACATTAAAGGATTAGCTCACTTCCAGAATAAAAATTTCCTGATAATTTACTCACCCCCATGTCATCCAAGATGTTCATGTCTTTCTTTCTTCAGTCGAAAAGAAATTAAGGTTTTTGAGGAAAAAATTCCAGGATTTTTCTCCATATAGTGGACTTCAATGGGACCCAATGGGTTGAAGGTCCAAATTTCAGTTTCAGTGCAACTTCAAAGGGCTCTACACAATCCCTGCCGAGGAATAAGGGTCTTATCTAGCGAAACGATCTGTCATTTTTTAAACAAAATAAAAGTTTATGTACTTTTTAACCACAAATGCTCGTCTTGTGCTTGAGCTTTTGTTAATCACAGACCTTATTTCAGGCATTTAACCAAAAACCAATTGACTTTGAACGATGGACCTGGAAGTGCTAAAATGCTGGTTTCCGGGTTTGGCTTACAAAAATACGTCATCCCTGCAACACTCTTATCTGGCGAGTAGAAAAAAAATTGACTATCGATGCACTTCATGTCCAATATTTTTTATATATTTAATGCTAAAGTTCTTTGCTTTGCTCTGGCAGAGATTTGCCAATAACAGAGAGAGTCAATTATTATGGGGAGCCTGTCGAGTTATTAAAGTGTTGATGAGAATTTCAACACATTCCGAATCATTAAGATGGACTTTGCTAATTATGTTCATCACAGAAGTGATTCCATCTGGCTGCCACCAGCACTACATAAATCTCACAAATGCTTCACCCTATAAAGTGGACATCATCACTTCCAGAAAACTCACCTGTTTTACACCACACAGCACTGGATGCTGGGTATTCTGTGCTATTTTCTCCCTCAAGGAACCGGGCTTTCTCGGAGATGATTTCGATACAGGTTCCATTTCCATAATGATGGCTCAGTTTGAGTCGGTCATTATGTGATTGAGTGTGATTATTAACTGCCTCCCCTGATGAATGGTGTGTTTCCATTCGCTAATGAGAGCGAGATGAGAGATATTTCCCCTGTCTCTCACTCCCAGGTGATAGAACTCTTTATCAGGGCCCTGACGGAGTCTGCCTCACCTGCAACACCCATCAACTGACTGAAAGCACAGCAGCTGTTCATGGCAAACTTGATGTTCTTGTCCCAGACGTGAGGATGAGTGTCCTATGGTCCCTTTCAGTTTTAATAAATAGCGCTTGTTTTGAGATCATTTCCTTTGTGTGGTAAATGAGCTTAGAAAATGACTGTGACAGATTAATTGGCATCTCTTGTAAGCAGAGTTACAATATTGCCACGTGAACATCATACTCACAGTCACCAGGAACTTTAAGGAGCGTTGTTCTTAGGCCCTGTCCCAAATGGAGCACTTCATGTGCACTTTTGGTCTTGCGGACTTACAATGGCCGCCGCGTGCACGCGTCCGTTAAGTCCACGAGACCGTAGGGTGTCCCAATCGTCATTTTAGTGAGCACCCCCTTTGCGGCCGTTATGCGCCCTCGATCCGCACTTCTGCTGAGCCCGCACTGGGGCGAGCTCCGCAGCAGACTTCTACCTGACAGTCAAAGCGGCATTACGTCACGAAAGTGTGGACTTAGAGGAAGACCGTGAGGGTTTAGGGTGCCATTTGGGACAGGGCCTTAGATCTAGCTGGATAGCATGGCCTATTTTGCCCCTGCTGGTAGACATTGTAACTACACCATCTGCTAACAGGCACTTCTATTGGAAACCATTCAAAATTAGCTTAAATTCAGGCAAAATATTTATATATAAAATTATTATATATACCACCAGTATATATTACCAGTTTCTGATTATGTTTGAGAGAATCTTAAATGAATTTATATTATTATTATTTATTACATTTTTCCTGCTTTTTTGGCATCATATTTAAAATAAGTCAATAAATAAATAATAGATAGATAAATAAATAAAATAAATCATAAATAATAGATACGTATATGTGTCTGATTATTTTTTATTTTATGAATAATTATTATTATTTATTGTCTATCTATAGAATTTTTATGTTGGGTTTAATACGTTTTCAAGATATATTACATGTTAATGGATTTATTAAATGTACATTTTTAACAAACAAATAACAGTGTATTTTTTTGGTTTGGTGGGAAAAAAATACTCCCTTTAAAATTAAGGTGCAAATTTTGCCCCTGAATTAAAAAGTTTTGACTCCATAATGTGTGCTCTATAATGTACTGAAGTCATTTGTCATGGGACAGGACTTGGTCTGCGTTTAACCATTCAAGGTCCTTCTTGCTCATCCCAATGACTTGAAACTGGCACTTCAGACTCTCCAAATGAGGCATCGCAGCGGTTAGTTGGCATGGCGCATCTACAAAATCATGGCGCGCGGTGCACAGTAGGCACGGACTGGTCTCTGTCCGCCAGTCTGGATGAGGACGCTGAGTTGGAGAGCTCTGCCATCGGCTCTCACCCTCCAGTCAGGCAGCCTGGTGCATATGATTAGCCCTGGCTGCATCCTCTCTGTGCCTGACTGGGTAATTACAACACTTGCCCTTTGAAAACAAGCCCTCTATTGACATCCATTCTCTCTGTCCTTCTCTATCGTTTCATGTCTTATCTTACTCCTTCAGCATGTTCCACTCTATCTGATGTTAGTCTTAAGATTCCCCAGGGAAGCTTTGAAGGCTGTTTTTTTTTACAAGCTCCGCTCTGATATTGCGCCCTCGTCTGATAAACCCACCTTTCTAGTTTTCAAGTGAATCTACTTCAGGATACCAGAGGTCCGTCTGGTGGACTAGTGAGGGTCACGGTGGAGATAGCAAGCTGAGTAGGTAGCTCTTAAAGCATCTGTTCCTCAATCTATGACTAATCAGTAGAGCCGGTGCCTCTTTACAGCAGCACAGCTTGTCCTGTGCTCATTTTAGGGGTTTGAGGTTGGAGGAGCGGCATTTGTTTTCGTGGTTCTGGCCCTTCGTCATTAGCCAAGCCAGGGCTAGCCTGTTCAGACCCTGGAGGGAACGCCATTAAGGCCATATTACGGACACTCCGCCAAGGTTTGTTTTTGCGAACGGGGGCCTGGGCCTCCCTCCGGACCTGGCTGTGCTCCTGGGGTCCAGTTTGTTTATAACACTTCTTTCGCAGTTTGAGGAGGTTGTCACCACAGCCTCACCATTGGGTTTCCAATGCTAATTGGTCTCCTGGAAGTTTGCTAATGGTTCCAAGTAGCTGGGGGAATAAATTATGGTGG